>PNEQ01121199.1:0-17047 GCA_003012365.1 Medauroidea extradentata
TACACGTAAGACACTGAAACAAAGTGGGGCAAAAATCTTTTCGCGAAAAACTACCGGGCCCTACTGATTTGTGGGTTTAACCTCCAGACGTTGTATGTTACGACATCCAATCACTGACCACATAGCAGAGATGCAGGTGCGCACGTAAGGCACTGAAACAAAGTGCTGCAAAAATCTTTTCGCGAAAACTACCGGGCCCTACAAATCAGAGACGTGATGTGTCGCAGTTAACCATCTACTGATTGGCACAGTCAAATGAATAAAGGACTCCGCACAAAAACACTCTGCCAATAATCATGGAGTTGAGATGCAGGTGTACACGTAAGACACTGAAACAAAGTGGGGCAAAACTCTTTTCGCGAAAACTACCGGGCCTTAGCTATAGTCTTCAAAACTGTTTGTTTGCTGGAGAAGACAGAGCCGATTGGTGGCATCTTGCTGACACGGTGATACCACATTGTTAGGTCTGCATGTAATTGCTTATGTGCCGGTTTCGCCAATCTTTGGTAAGCATTTAAAATTTATTAAATAGGACTAACATACGACTTAACGTGTACAATCGTCTGTTAATCCACTTTAACAAACGTTAAATGCTTACCAGAGGCTGGTGAAACTGGGCCTGTGTGTTAGTTACTGGCTCAGGCATTTCAAGAGTTGTTAAATATGTCGAGAGCCGATTCTAAAATGGATACAAATCTACAGTTGTTTGAGTTCTAGCTTGTGTCCAAAATAAAACGCGAACTTTCCAGCCAGGTCTCATAAATATAACCCCTACCCGCAAGCCGCTGAACTGGAGACCGTTTTTTTTTTCACGTAGAAGTTACTATGAAAGACGTTTATTTCAACTATTTCTAATTTCTTTCTTCCGCATTTCTCTCATTATTACTCGATGTTTATTTCTTCTTTCTTCTGTCCAAGTGACTCCAGTCTTACTCTTGGGTTTTTTTTTCGCGGAAAACTTTGGAATCTTGCAATTTCTTTCTGAGAGACGGCCGTTCTTCAATATCTTGTAGAGTAATTCGGAGTTCACCTATGTGCCTTCCAATTCCTTTGTGCCATGTGATATCCGTGTTTATTTACCGAAATAAATGAACAGTCTTTATGTCAGGCTGTTATCATTCCAGTGTTTGGATGTGGCTATAATAAGTAACTATGCTTTCCCTCTGTAATTTTTTTTTCAGTACATAAATAAAATTCGCCATTTTGTAGTCTTCTGTTTTGTGTTTGCTGTTTAACTGATCCTCGAATTTTAATTTTATTACATTATTATTTTCTAATGGGACTTTATAAACTGTGACCACATAATTTTACTATGGGAAGTATATTTCAAATTCCATCGCATTGTGTGTTTTTTTTTATCTGGTTGGTTTTTTTTTCGCAGATACGTTACGTCAGTCTAATAAATTATTTTTTAGATTTTCACAGCCTACAAAATCATGTTTATAGTAAGAGTGACGGATTGTTAAATTTACAGCAACATGTGTTCTATTCGTAAGTATACACATGTAAAGCACGTCAAACAATATCGTCATGAAACGAATAATCATAACTAGATGTAACACATTTTAAACACAGGTTGTCAGGCCATTTATACCGTCGAATAAAGTATTTAAAGAGCGATAGTCCATCTTATTAGGGGCCGCGGTGATCGAGGGATCAGACCTCTCGCCTTCAACCTAGACGATCCGGGTTCAACTCCCGGTGGGGTCAGTCCCCGGATTTTCGCATGTGGGGATCGTGCCGGACGATGCCGCTGGTCGGTGGGTTTTCTCGGGGATCTCCCGTTTCCCCCGCCCATCCATTCTGGCTTTGCTCCATACTCAGGTAATGTCACCCTTCATCAGCGCTGAAGACCTCGGTGTAAAGTGTTGACCGAAATCTCTTCGCCTCGCTTCGATCTTATTGCTTGCGCTCTCGCTGCACGTCCTGATCACGCACGTTGTGATACAGTTACATCTCAAATTCGACACGGCAATTTGTAGCCCCGTCGAGTTCTGCTGAATGCACAAATTATTTTATTTAAAAAATATATATAATAAAACATGTATATTCATATTTTTTACATTCCCTGTAAAAAGTTTGCTCAGGTACATTAATCACATTCCGAGGGAATATAACTTAACGCGAATGATAATTTTTTAGGGTTTTGTCTATGAGCTAATGACTTCTAAATCTGTGCTTTCTTCAGACACGCTACTAGTGAAGTCTGGACAAACTTTCACCTTCAGGATGGAAGTGTGCCTGCGTATTATTTAATATTTGGAGTGTCTTCTTGTTTGAGATCCCACTGTGCAGGATGATTCAGTTGTAAAACACCGGACTTGTATTCGGGAGAACTCGGGTTCGATTACCGTGTCCTGTCATTCTGATTTAGTTTGTTCATGGTTTCCTGAAATATCCCCAGTAATGGGAGGGTTCCTTAAGGATCGCCATCACTAGAGACGTGAAAAATTCGCGGGTTCACTGACCTGGAGGCTAGCCTACAAGAACATGTGTGCACTCAAGCAAACGACAGCAGTTCATTGCCTGTTCGCTGACACGGTGATATGTGCCTGCATTTAGTTACATTGTTATTATTGGCTCAGCGACTTACACGAGGTGTCAACTAAGTCAAGGACCAATTGTGAAAGTGACACGAACTTAGCTGGTGGAATTACAGCTTGTGCATAAAAGAAAACGCGAATTTTCAGGTCCCTAGCCGTTACTCACCACATTGCATAATTAATATTTCGGTTTTTTGAAGTTCTGTGAAGAAAAATTTGTTACTTCCATTACTTTAGCTCAAATTCTGTTTGCTCTGCGATGCAGTACGTGCGTGCCAGTTTGAACAGTTCAACGTACAATTGGGCTGCAATCATTCCATTTTTTTTTTTTTTTGTGATTTTCTGGACTCCTCGGTAAGTTCCTGCCTTGTGTAAAGCTGTATGTGGTCAATTCGGCACCTCTAAGGACCTCTCTGTCTACGAAACGTCACTTGACCTGACATTGTATGCACTAACGATACCTCTTACTAAAACACATACTTTTCGATCATATGTTAGAATGTTCTGTTCTTGGCCTCTTGTATTCATATACTCTATTATTTACCCTTTAGTATGCGAAACCAATCACAGTCACGCTACATTTGACGTTGACACGTTACTCGCTGTGCGCATCAAAATATAGTTGTTTAGGTTAGATTAAAAATAAAATCAATTGGACTTCTTTAAAAGAAAAAAAAACTTTAAAGCATTTCAGCAGAATAGGCAAGAGTGTCTACACTAGAATTGTAATTTACATAGTAAGTCATTGTGCTTTGATGTGAATTTCTACCCGAAAACTTTGTGATTTGTTAATTTCATTTTTAAAAAATATAGTATGTGTTAGCAAATATCCCTCTTCTTGGCATAACCAACCCGGCAACGTTGTTCCCTCCCCTAATTTTCCGAACGATGTGATACAGTAGTAAAATGTATCCTCATTCGGGGGTCCCGCATTAGATTCCCAACCGAACATCCTGATCTAGGTTTACAGTGGTTTTCTGTAATCATGCCTGTCCATGACATCTTCCATCCTCGTTTTATGTCTGTCTGGACCAGTGGTTCTGACTCATAGAGACGCTTCACATTGATGTTTACATGGAGCGTTAACTTTTCAGAAAAATTATCCTTGGTTTGGGTGAAGTTACGGAATATCCGTCTTAAGGAAGTTGAGGTACGATGCAGCCAATTGTATTTGAGATTTAAAAAAAAGGTTGGTAAGCAGTCTACATGTGAAGTACGAATACGTGTGTACCGACATTATTATTTTGAAATGTGGTTACGTTGTGTTCTACTCAGCATGCACATAAACCTAAGTTCATCTGTGACACATAATCTCACACTCATTTGCGCCCACAACGTTTGTTTAAATTGTGCATTCTTTAATTCATTCGGTTTCGTGTTATATATACACGTATGTTCACGTATACCCCATATCAAAGTTTCAACATCCATCGCACTAAAAATTAATATTGCTTCAGTATTGGGGAACCTGTGTACAGTTCAGCCATATAATAACGTTTCTTATAACTGGCAGTAGTTAAACTTTGCGCCGAGGTTCTATTTGGATCTATTTCAAACTTGGCAAGGTTGCCTTTACCTAGCTTTTAATTGATTGTGAAAAGACAGCAGTGCTGTCAGTATCTGAACATAGCAATAATAATGCAAATGTAACGTAAACAGATCCATGTTAACTTCATTGTGAAGCTGACTTACTGTGGCCGCCCGCCTACTTGCGCTGCAAATGCGTTGCAATGTTTTCGTAAACCATTTTTTTAAACGAAACCATTGTGTCAACGTACGAAAAAAACTCACTTCGGACAAGGTCAGAACGCCACTATTAAGACACCATTCTCATTAAAAACACAGTTTTGAGGCCTACCAACATAGTCAAAATGGGTTGTTCAGACTACTGTTCGTCAGGATGCACTTACCGAAGATATGTGAAACTCGGATGGAAACGTTAACAGAACTGTACTACAAACATTCCACCAATAAAATTATACGTTCACTGCTTAAGAGTGCGTGGTAGATTAATGAACGCTGAAAACATTAATTGGTTTTTACGCTTTTTTCGAAGCCAATATAGATAAAATACTCAAAGGCAATCGTAGATAATGGTATTTGCCAACTTTACGAGTAAATATTTATCTAGAGTTACCAATTCGTAACACTGTAAACAATGTTGTTCAAAACGTTGGCTAAAACAATTTTCTAGGATTGCTGTTGTTTAATTTTCGCAAATTGGCTTCAAGAAACCTACAGTTATAGATTAATGCTTTTAGCGTTGAATTATGTACCACTCCCTCTTAAATTCCCATAGTAAATATGGATTAGTGGGAATCTTGCACGCTAGTTCAGCACTTCGCTCGTAATGATGCGAGCTTCAAGGTCGCCCTTACAGGTAGGCCTACGTCACTTTTGAACCTTTAACGCGCGGCTAAGTGGTGCCCTTAATATCGACAATGTTGACAACCCCAAACTTTCATACGTGTTTACCCTGCTACCCTCACTCACCCTTCCTGTTTGTGTGACTTCATTGCATATTGAGATATCTGACGTTACGTTTATGCGAAGTACGTAAATTTGTGATATGTTCAGATGTGAAGGTGTATTGGAATGGCTTCTGTGCGGCATCGTATGGGAACAGTCTACAGCCTTGATCTCCCAAACTCTGGCTGACGCCCTAGGGGGCCTCTTCCTCCAACGACCACTTGGAGTCGCCTATCTATGGCAGAGATTCTGCTTTGGTGCTGGTAAGTGGTACTTGCTGTTAGTGTTCTAGCCCTTGCAGCTTCATTATTCTGCGGCCCGGGTCTTTACGTGCGCCCATGTAGCCACCGATACGGAAAATTGTAAACTAATTACTTTCAAACTGTACATAATTATACAGAGGTAGACCAAGATACAAATTTGTCTACTATTGCTACTGGAATTTCAAAATATTTATCCCTACGTAATATATTTTAATAAGTGTTCATTTTAAAGTTTTAAACATTTATAAAATACTCAAACTCTGAATGAAGGGTACACATGTAGTTTGAAACCTCCTCCAAGACATACTAAAAGTCCCCTCCTACAAAGTAGATGTCTACGTTCTCTTGCACAAATGTATGGGTCTCAATAAATATATGTGCTATATTACTAATCTTTCTGGTGTCGTAAAAATGTCTTTATTATTTTGTTTGTTATGTCTGTCTGTCATAATTCTTTTTTACTCATTCATATAAAATGAAGTGTCCTGACACACTCACTCACTCATCAACGCACAGCCCAAACCGCTGGACCTAGAACCATGAAATTTTGAGGGAAGCTTCCCCTTGACCCGTAGGCACCCATTTAGAAGGGATTTTTCTAAATTCGAAAATCAAGGGGGTGAAAAGGGGTGAATTGTGTTTTCAAACAATCCCTGATATCTCATTAACCGTGAAAGCTGTCATATGTTTTTTTTAACTTCATAATATTGCCCAAAGAAATGCATAATTGCGAATTTTTCGATTTTGCGAAATTCGAAAATTAACGGGGTGAAAAGCCGTAAAATGTGTTTTTCATTAATCCGTGATTTCTCCTAAACTGTTTTAGATAGTGAGGTAATTTTTTCTTTAAATTGATGCTGAAGTAAATATCTAAACAGAATTTTTTTAGAATTTTTCGAAATTCGTCCTTGATAGCTCTTAGAAAAATAAAACGTGTTTTTAATTAATCCCACTTATCTCCTAAACCGGTGGAAATATTGAAATGGTTTTTGCTTTAAAATAAATCTTACGTAAATATCAAAAAAGCAATTTCAGGACATTTCGAAATTCGTCTTTGAAAGCTGTTAAAAAAATAAAATGTGTTTTCAAAACACCATCTGTACGGCTTATACCCGTTGAAATATCGTGATGATTAGTTGATTAGAATGAAGCCTATGTAAATATCTACAAATTGAATTCAGGATTTTATGAAATTCGAAAATTAAGGATGTGAAAAGCAGTAAAATGTTACAGTCTCCTGAAAAAAAGAGAATGATCACGGAGAAATAATTCAACGATTGTTTCTTTTTGCCAGCCTACTCATAAATAAAACCTCTTTGGACTGTAGCCGGTACATACGAAAGAATTAATCACGGCCTGCCTGTAAGCATTCATTCAGGTTTTGTATAAAGTTTGTGGTGTGGAAAGGGTGGGGTTACGGGTTCGTATCCCGTGCAAGACTTTGCGATGGGAATTACTATGACATCATACTAGCATATTGCGCGTGCTCTTTACACTGGACTAAGACAATTTATAGTTCACTGTTACTGAGTACGCTAGCTACCTTCATCACATATTTTATCCAGAATTACTGTTTACATTATATGCATGAATTCACGCGTGTAAAGCCGCAACCGGCCAGCTAGTGTGTGTGTGTGTGTGTGTGTGTGTGTGTGTGTGTGTGTGTATATATATATATACACACACACACAAAACACACACACATAATAAGCACACCACACGATTCCTAGGCTAAATTGCGGATGAAAATATTAGTGGCAAAATGTCGTACGACATTTTACATTGACTCTGTGGCAACACAGTCCGGGTAAGTCCCCTCTGTAGAAACAGTAATATTAAAGTATGATATCTATGGAGCGCAAAATGGAACTAACTGCTGTGCTGTGTTGCCACATTGTGCATGTAAAATATCTTCGTACAACATTTTGCCACTAATATTTTCGTTCCCAATTTAGCCCAGGATTAGCGTGGTTTACCTATTAGCAGTTGTTTCTAGACATTCGGTATATATTTTTCTGACTAGAGATTAACCTGTTTACGGGTCATATATTCACGTGAGAATCTTAATTTTACGAAATCAATAGCCAACACAAACACGTCGCTGCAAATTATGAGAATTCTGCTGTCTTTGATGAGTTACTGTTTGGAAGTGTAGCAAAAAAACTTACATCACTACTAGCAACTTTAATGATAGTGATTCAGAAACCACGTGCCCACTGTCCTTGCATTGTAAAAAATTGTTTTCTCTTGCATACGCCTGTATACAAATGTAAAAACGTTTTGTCTGAGAGGTACTGCAAGAAGAATGTCACAAATCTTTGAAGTGTAAAACAATAATCGAAATGCGTATGAACATGCATTGCATTGATATTTTATCATCTTTTGTATTTTATTTCGCAATCTTTTGTTTGCGATAATGCCGTGGTTAATCCACTAGCCTCCCACCGTGCACTGAAAAAAAGTACTTATTGGACACCACAAAATATTTTGTCATTATAGACCCTACCAAAAGTTTTTGTGGTGACCACAAAAGTTTTTTTGCTATTCCCAATAAAGTTTTGCAGTGACAAAAAACAATTTTGTAACTATTACAAAATTATTTTGCGAGGTCCATATTGACGAAACATTTTGTAGCCACCACAAAGCTGTTTTTTTTTCTGTATGGCATTCCGGATTCGATTACGGACGAGGCCATTTACGATTTCCGGCTCTGGAAAATGTGACGGTTCGCGAATTTGACCTGCAGATTTTTCTCGTGTTCCTGTTTCCCCCGCCTCGTGTTTTTTTTTTTTTTCGTTGATCCATAACTGTGTCTTGTCATCTTCATTAATGGTCAAGACGAAAAAAATCACTCGATTTCTAGTTGTACTCTTACGAAATAAGATATTCGAATATATTTGTAAATATATTAAACTTGTTTTTAAATACAGGCTAGAGAAATATTTCTCTATATTCATATTTTCTATGATTTTTAGTAAACATTTTACCCAACTCAGAGGTAAATGTCTGAGACCAGAGTGTAGTTAGGGTTCAGAAATTTTTCGTGAAAGGATTTTCTAATCACTTTTTTTTCAGTGCCTTACGTGTACATAGACAGCTATAGGTTATGGTTATAGACACTGGTAAATGGCGGGACAAGTTGATTGTTGGCTAGGCTCTAACATGCTATGTATAACACTAAAGGTTTAGCACCTATATTAGCTATAGTTTATATGAAACACTGGGTCACTCAACAGACACAATTATAACTGTACAGTTTTAACATAGAACGTGTGTGATTTGCCGGGAAACTGTTGAACCGTGTCACGATTGAGATACTACAGTTTATTGGAAACTGTGTTAAATATTTTCGCGATTTTCCGGTGTCTCTAGTTATGGTTACAGACATGAAAAATTCGTGTTATCATTTGGTAGCAGAATAAACTTCACTTTCCTGTACATAACAGAGCACAACTTGCGATTCAATTGGCCACGAACTTTTATGTGCTGTCATTTGCGTGTGTTACGTCTTTACAGAGGTTGGCCTCTCTACCGTGTAAGCATTATCTGCGGCAAGTCACGAATATCGGCAAGCAGGAGACGTCGAACGAGCCTGTAGTCACTCGGAGTCTAGTCAGCTGTCAGAAAATAACGCGAATTTTTTAGTGTCTCTTAGTTATGTTTATTGTCAGCGTATCTCTGGCGCAGTCAAATGAAAAACGACTCTGCACAATCAGAACAATGTTAACTGCGACACCACACGGCTGTGATTTGCTGATAGACACCCATGACTCTGGGAGTTAAAATATCCAATCACTGGCCACGGAAAAAGAATCTTTCCGCATAATTTTCCGGCCCCTAGTTAGAGATTATGCTTTATCGCGGGAAAACTTGACTGTATGCTGTTTCAACGAACGTTCAGCTGATGAAAATATTGCTGGCTTTAGCTTGTGCGTGGAGCTGTTACCCTATTTGACTGAGCCAATAAGAATCCCGATATTGTAATAGTTGATGACTGTTGGTCTGCAGAGAGCAGCTTTGAGTCAGACGTGTGTCACCCAATTGTTAGGGCCCGGAAAATGTCGTGGATTCAATTACCTGCATGCTAGAATCTAATGTCCTATGCATACTCAAGCCCCGTCTAGTCGTTCATTGTCTGCTGTCTGAATGAGTAGCAGGTAACGGACAAATGGTACGGCTTCGGTATACACAGGATAATGGATTCTAGCATGTTGGTCGTTGAACTCACGAAATATTCCTATCCGTATGTCACAAGAAACAACAATGTTTTCAAGGGTATGTTGGCACAAAAAAATGTTTGCGATATGCCATCGTATCTAGTTTATACTGAAGTTTTTAGCTTGTGTGATTACTTTGAACCCGTAGCCAGTCTACGAGTTGACGCTGTACTCGCTCATTTTTATTAATAAATTGCTCGTGACTGACAGGCTTAATTCATCATCTTCCAGAAGTTTTTGCCGGGAACCCTCTAGTCTGAAGGAGACGCGCCGTGAGTAATGAACGCAACTAGCACTTATCTTCAGAAGCCCATCCCGCGTGGCGACGCTAAACTTTAGCCGGATTCAATTCCGGCCGAGTTTCGTCTTGGAATTTCTGTAATCTCCGAGAGTCGCATACGAACTAGCACGCCGTGCGCACAAAGTTGATTCCTGAGTTAGGGTTCCCCCCCCCCCTTCCCTAAGTCGTGTGATCGCAAAACTTCAAGACTGCTGTAATGCGTACCTCTGGATTTTGCGCTTCTCTTTGAAGGGGAGTGCTACCCCTGTCTGTAGTTCTGTTTTATTTTTTATTTAAGTAGACTTTACGTCTTGTCCACTGCGAGAACGTTACGTATTTACACTACGACAGGAGCTGGAATAGGAATCGGCCATCCCAGCATTTACCTGGGGTGGTTTCGGGCATAAATAGGTAACCGAAATCAGGATGACCGAGGCCAGGATTCGAACCCGTGTCCTCCAGAATGCTAGTTCAAGCTACCGTAGCGTCCGATTGTTTTACTGTGATTTTGAAAATATGTTCTTAAAAGCCATATAATGTTCGTATCAAAGATTTCGTACAGTTTTTTTTACAAATATATCATAGTTTGTACCTAATTTTTTTGAAGCAGTAAACCTAATAATTTTAAAAGTTTGGCACCCAAATTATTGCCAGCTTTGTTATTAAAAATAAGCCAAAATCTAACTTTTTTGTGTGAACGAACGGCGCATTATTTTGAGATACACCTGCATAGATAAATTATGCAAAAGACATGCAAAATTCGCGTTATCATTTGGTGGCAGAATAAACTTCATTTTTCTATACATGACAGACTATTATCTGAGATTCAAATGGCCACGAACATTTATGTGTTGTCATTTACGTGTGTTACGTCTTTACAGAGATTGGCCTCTCTACCGTGTAAGCATTCTCCGCGGCAAATCACGACAATATCGGCCATCGGGAGACGTCGAACGAGCCTATAGTCCCTTGGAGTCTAGTCAGCTGTCAGAAAATAACAGGAATTTTGCATGTCTCTAATTATGCATTACATAACTGCTCGTGGTCTTGAATTTTTTTCAAATCATTCCGTTATGAAAGTTTTAAGTTTTTTGCGCCAATGTTAAAATAATACCTAGATCGGCCTTACAAAAGTTATCCTCTCCAAATCAGCGAAAAAAAAAATCCGGTTTTGACTTTACTGTGACGCTTTCAGTCATCGGCTGGGTAAAAAAAAATACGTTCAGTCGTGCGGTAAAGACGAGTATATGCTAACCGGGAAATCATAATTGTTAGCTGTCATGTATATTTTTTACTGGGAAATAAAAAAAAACGTTTTTGTTTGAGTATATAAATACTAGTCTACTAATCTAAAGGTAAAAATGTGTGGTGTGCGATTTATTTATTTTTTCATTAATTGGGAATAAGCCTACATGAAAATCGAAAAGTGTATTTTTAATAGTGTTATTTTAGGGAAACCTATAAAGTTTTTTGGTCTTTTTATGTTATGTTTTTCATTGTCGAACTATTAGTGAATACGTTATGCAGAATCAAACTATGATGGCATGTCGATTATAGTGGAGACGACTTATGTATGAACTACATAGTGGTTCTGTGGGCGAATGAAAACCAACACAGGCCTGGTCCTACAAATTATATAACAAAACCGTCGCACTTTGAATATGTAAATAATACAGTAAATTCAGAATTTACTAGCAGTTGTGCAAAAGTTTTAGTGTGTAATAAAATTTATTTTATTAGTACATAGTAGTTATATAATACTAAAATACTTATAATAAAAACAACAATAATAGTTTAGAACACATGCCATATCTCATTTGATAACACACCTGAGAACATTCTTCTTCAGAGACACCGTCGCGCTCGCAGTAGTTGTCACCATTGCCATCACTATTTAGACAGCCTTCATATTCTGAATATATTCGTTGATCGTCACACGAGCATTTGTTTATCATGTTACATAGGTAAACTCTGTAATACTACAAAGGAAATCTTTACCTATATACCGTCAGTTACTATACTTAAAAATGTTTTGTAAAATATGATAAGTCATTTCTTTGTAGTCCTACAAACATTGTAAATGTTGAAAAAAAATTCATTGTAAAATTATTAGTTTATAATGTTAAAAGGATTTTGTTTGCAAAAAAAAAAAACTTAGAAATATGTGTAGTCTAGCAAAATCATAGGTTCGCCGGAAATTACTCATGGAAAGCATTTTTCTGAAATAAAGTGTGAAGGTTTGTATTAATTGCGTGCTTTAAAAGAACGAATTATTACTGAACAATACATTGAATGTACACAAATAAATAAAGACTATGCAGCACAGAAGTCGCAAGTGGTCTAGGTGTAAGATGCGTAGAATTTAAGTGCTGGAAAAGTGGTTCGTAACTCAGCACGTCCAAGTAATTATTTTTTTTATTTTCAAAGTAATTTCTTGTAATCGTCCTTTATTCAAAAGTTATTTGATAAATTAGTTCAGTGTTATTAATTAAGTAGCTACAATAAGCATTTAAATTTATTTTTCCCCCTTATTGAAAGTACAAATGCAAGGATATTACTTGTAATTTTACAATTATATACTTTGTATTTTGTTACAAGGATAACCATAGTAGTTTTACAAAGAATTTCTTTGGCAACTGGATTTTCAAAGATTTTCTTTGTAAAAATACAAACTTTTTTTTACAGTATGTACATTACTACATGAACCATGTTTGTATGGCGTGGGAACCATCTGAATGCATATTAGCGATCTCTGCCAAATAGTGGCGTGGTAGTTGACTCTGCTTGCATGGATGCGTAGTGTTCATCAACAATGGCATATTACCTCCTTCAGAGAAATATAGATGATAATGCAATGTGTTATTAAATCTGTTTCTTTCCCTGCATACATTTGACACAAAAACTACTCTAAACTGTAATTTAAAGGTTCGCCAACAGTTTACTCTTGAGGTCTTGACGGAGAGTTTTCAAGAATTGAACGTAGTGAGCTGCTTAGCCAATTATTTTGAATGACATTCCTTTGCCTTTTCCAGAGAAGGCGGGAGTGCTGTCACAGTTTGTGAAATTATGAAGCCCAATTACGTATTTCACGAAGACATAAATATTGCGTCCATCTGGTAATGTACGCCTTAGCTTGACTACATTCTTAAGAGCAACAATCTTTTTTTTTCTGACCTATTGTGCCATTAATATGGCATTTGATTTCTGGAATGAAACATAGCAGAGTCACTTATGTATCAGTGTCATCATCAGGAACTACAATTGCGGAAATATTGCTCACGCCGATATGGGCAGCATGCAAGGTGTTACATAATGTTTTTATATTGTAAGTCGTTATAATATTGGGGGTTCATAAGTTATTAGTTTAGGGGGGGTTTTACTCGGATGGTAGCTACACTTTGGGTTTATTTAGATATTATTTAGGGTTAAATGACTTTAAGACAGTTATGGTTAAACGGGCATTTACTATACTACAATGGCAGGTACTCTGAATACAAGTAGGTTACAATGTGATCTATTTATTAAGGAGGGGAGCGCAATATTACTGATTATTAAGTTATTATATTAAATTGAGAGTTGCTGCCACATAACTAGATCTGACGACCTTACCGAAAGCTGGATTGATGAGGAGACGGCATCGACGAACGAGCACGCACCCGCCGGGGCTCGAGCCCGAGTCCCCGGCGGGGAACTGCACTGCCGTTGATCAGATGAGTCTGGTGGACGACCGCTCGACGACCGACGACAGACCGAAGACAGACCCCGTTTGCTTGGTAACAGCGCCATATATCGGCGTGCTTGTCCTCGATATTGTGCAACTACGAGGAGGGTGAGGTGAGTTGCTGTCTTCCGTGGTTTCCCAACGCTGACCTGATTGCCGCTCGGACGTCTTGCTGTCCGGCTTGCCAGGCAATATTGCAACAAAGGCTACATAATGGTCACATACATGTTATGCACACACTTAGGCTCCATTTGACATTACTTTCCAGCCTGTTAAAATATTCGTGACAATGGTGACAACTACTGCGATCACGATGGTGTCTCTGAAGGAAAATGTTCTCAGTGGTGTTATCAACTGGGATATTGCATATGTTCTAAACTATTACTGTTGTGTTTCTTATAATAATTTTAGTATGATATAGCTACTATGTACAATTAAGTTACATTTTATTACAAAATAACACTTTTACACGGCTGCTAGTTTATGCTATATTTACTGTATTGTTTATATTTTCAAAGTGTGAGAGTTTTGTTTCATAATTTGTGGGACCAGGCTTGTGTTGGTTCACATTCACCCTCCAGAATCACTGAATTATAAGAGCATGTAGTTGGTACCAAAGTAGTCTCCACTATAATCGATATATCATCATAGCAAATCTATACGTTATCACATAATACTAAAACATTTATTCTGAACTTATTTACTAATGGTTCGACAGTGAATAACAACAACAATAATAAATAAATATCATACGTGTTTGTAGTTTTTTTGTAAATATTACGTTAAAACTACACTTTTCTGTTTTCTGGTGATCTACTCTGTTGGGGTCTAGCTGGTATATTATTTGTTATTAAAGGAGAAGTTTGGCCATTTTGATCATCGACATGTGGTGTTTCATCTGCGTGATATAGGGTGTTCTCATCGGTGCCTTCGAATTTTCAACATCATGACTGCGTAACTGTGAAACGGACATTTCGTGGAAACTATAATTTAAGTGTAGTGATTTATTTATTACGTTTAACAGTGGAAAATAAGGTCAAACATGTTCATATTAAAGTCGTACTTTTGCAGAAAATTTGTTGAATTACAGTTCATCATGTGTGTAGAACTAACAGTTTTACTGTACTTATTTGTACATAATCTGTTTGCATGCTTGACGTTATGTACTTGTTTAATTATTTCTTATGTGGCTCAGTACCTGTCTAACTTGTATATACAGTATCCCCCAACGGACTTTTTTTTAAGTTTAGGTGAGGCTCACATTAATATATATGACCTTTTAGGTAGTTTTTTTAATATCCTGAAATCTATGAACAAGTAATTATTTGCAATATCGAAAAATCCCTGGAAATATCACCTCATATTGTTTCATACTTTTTTTTTATCAATTTTATCCTCTTCTCAACGCAGAAAATGGTTTTCGTCTGAAAGTGATATCATTCAATATGACTGAGCACCACGGAATACAGTTTATTACACAAAAACTTGTACTTGCGCACGACTGTGAGGCAGGTAGCGCACTTAGTAACTGTTTTATCTAACTTTATCAAAACGGCCAAAACCGGCCTACGTACCTGGACATCAGTTCAAACTGGTAAAATGGGACTTCAAGCATTTTCAGAGGAACAGAACGGGGTGGGGAATCGTACAAGGTACAAACTAGGCGCTATGGTAAACTTGCGGGTTAGCTGCGTGAACAGCAGGCGTTAGCATTACGTCCGGCATGAAATAAAACTCCGGAGACAAGAAAGAGGCTAGCACCGAGGGCCACGGCCATGTCAGCATGCACACTCTAAAAATTTGTTGTAAAATTTACAAGGATTTCCTTTGTACTTTTACAAGTCCTTGTAAAAGTACAAAGATTTTCTTTGTAAAATCATTAGTTTATGAAGTTACAAAGGTATACTTTGTAATACACCTATACAGACTGGAAATATTTTTGTAAAATATGACAAGGCACTTCTTCGTAGTTGTACAAATTTTTGTAAATGTTGAATAATTTTCCGTGTAAAATTATTAGTTTATAATGTTAATAGAATTTTGTTTGCAAAAAAAAAAAAAACATTGAACAATTGTGTAGCCTGCAAAAATCTCAAGATCGCTGGAAATTACTGAAGCAAAGATCACAACCTCTGAAAAGTATTTTTCTGGAATAAAGTGAATATTTATATTAGTTGTGTGCTTTAAAAGAAAGAATTATAACTGAACTCTACTTTGAATGTATACAAATAAATAACGACTAAGCGATACAGAAGTCACAGTGGTCTAGTAGTAAAATGCGTACATTCTGAACATGGTGATAATGGTTTTAGCAACTCCCGAGATTTTTTGATTTTTTAAAATTATTTCACATATACGTCCTTTATTAAAAATTTTTTTGATAAATAAGTTCAGTGTTATTTATGCATTACAATGAACATTTATATTTAATTTTTTCCTTATTGAAAGTACAGCTACAAGGCCAGTCCTTGAAATTGTACAAACATATACTTTGTAATTCTTTGTATTTTATTACAAGGACAACCGTTGTAGTTTTACAAGGAATTTCTTTGGCAACTGGGTTTTTCCAAGGATTTTCTTTGTAAAAGTACAAACATTTCTTTACATTGCACGTAGGGCCAAACTAGAAAAGATAAAATTTTAAAAAATTCCCAAACACTTTATAGTGCAACAAAATAAGAATGTGGGAATGGAACATTCCATTAACGCACTTGTTCCCCCTTAACAAACAATGGAATGAATATTAAATGAAAATTTTAAGTTTAAAAAAATTGGTTAATTAAGGAAAAATGTATAAACAGCACAAGTTGTTACATAGGGAAATAATGTTAAAACTAATTAGGGGGAATTTGGACAAAACGATGAGGTGTAAAGTAGATTGAATGCAGTGAGTAAATTAATGTTCCTTAGCCCTAAATAAAGTTTCATTCTTGTGCTAGTTTGTGGCATATACGGATATATTTTTACATGTTAATATTTTTCATAATAATTGATTTTTCATTCAAACTCCTTTTTCCCCATTTTGTCCAACCGGCATAATAAAATGGGGTAGTCGGTACAATACATGTTAAGTTTCGTTCCAAGCCGAAAATTGCAAATATAATCATTCGGTTACTTTTAATATTATTATAAACATTTGTGACAATGATTATACTAAATTAATACAAACTTTCAATTTAAATTCTTTGCAAGAAAAATTTTATAAGAAATTTCCAAGACACTAGCACAAATATTAAAAAGAATAGACTTCCAAACATATTTAAATCATTAAAACAATTAAAATAAACACTTTTTGAGTGCAAAGTAATCACTGAAAATATTCCAAATAGAAGATATTTTGCTGTACTAAAAAAGAAAAACGCTCAAATGTTGATATTCACACATGAAAAGGATATCTAGTTTAACTCCACTACGACGTTCATGGAAGTTTATGCATGCATTGCATCCAGCCATTCATAGGCTACAGAGCTGGAATAAAGTTCATTGCAATACGCACATGAAGTATCACTCTCATGATCAGAATTATAGGTAGAATTTTTTTTTTTTTTTTTTTT
>PNEQ01121200.1:0-17046 GCA_003012365.1 Medauroidea extradentata
CCTGCTACGCCGCGATGCACGCCTCCTTTTCCTTAGAGAAACCGCAACTCAGGTGTATGAGGCTTAGCCTTGAGACACATTCACTCCCCATCCCTTCCTTCGTTTTAGCGACTAATGCATGTCGGAGTACCCATTAGACTGAGCTGGGGTACACGCTGACGTGGCGGGATATGGGGGCCCGTCAGACAAAAAAAAAAAATTATAGAAGCTCAATTACAAGAAAATTATTTCCGATGACTAACAATCACTGGTAGTGTAGACACAAGGTACGATGAAATTACTCACTTCCACTATAGTATATAATAAAATAATTACCACGGTCAAATGGGTATATTGGTCTCGTGTATGGCTGTAGGGGTTAGTCCCAAGGCCAAGAAAAATGGAGTGAAGTGAAGAAGTGAACCACTGTTAAGATGGGTGGCTAACAAGGTTTTCCTAATGAACAAGAACCTGCAGATGGCAGATTATCTTTTGTCAATAAAGTTGGTAGAGTAATATTTTTTGAAATATGGTAATCAATTTTTTATTGTCAAATTAAAAAGGTACTACTATCAAAAATGTTGTAGTGTTTATAGACTACAGTGTTTATGTTTATATTTTCATAATTGCCTACCTATGTTTTTATTTTTCTTTATTTATTTATTTTATTTTATGCCCTTGCCTCATATTTACCTTTCTTTTGTTTATGTTGTTAAGTCATAAGGTTAAGCATAAAGGTTGGTTTCTATGTTTGAGGATTGCAAATGTATTTATGAATGTGTTATGTGCGGCCTATTAAGTGATGTGTGATATTTACTGAGGAATCTCTTGGTGACAGTTAGGCTTAACTTATAATTCTGTGAGCCACCTTTGAAAGTTTGTAAGTTTATAGTGACTTTTACACCGAGTGCAGAGTGCAATGATACCTTAGACTGCTGTCCTTATTTTATTCGACGAAGGGAACAGAAATAAAATTAAATAAACCCCGAGATTGAGAAAACTTTTCTTAGAGCTACTCTGGTTACTGTGCACCTAACACAATGTTTGAAAAAATATGTCGCACTGCCAAATTTTGTTAGCGCTCGTATCTACTTAACTTATGTGTTTGGTTATGTTTAAGTGTATTCAAGAAATTATGGTACAAATTATTTAAATTTAAGAGCCTTCAGTACATAAATTATGCAAAATAAATTGATTAGCAAGAGAACTTCAAGAAACAACACTAAGTAGAATAATTATTATGGTAGAACTGACTGGCTTTTGGATTGTTAGCCACTTATTGTAACTAAAAAATTTTAACAAAATTTTCGCTAGTTTTTATTTGTAGATTTATTTATTTAAATTCCAAATACACAGACTAGTAGGCATACATTAAAAATATTAGAACCAAATTTTTTTATAAATAAATAAACAGTGCTAACAACACATTTCAATTACATTGAATTGATTTGCGATTATCAAAAGCTACAGTAATATTTTAAATCAAATTCAGCATGGTACAGGAACGAAAGTTACGATATTTCAGTTTATAAAAGGTATGATTGTGATTGACTGAGCCATTCACTATCCAAGAAATTTTATAACTCGTCCAATTGACAAATGTTTGATGAAAATAATAGCCATCAAACTGTCTCCAACAAATATACCCCCAATAGTTATGTTTTTGTGATATCACTACTATAAAACTTTATTTGAAATGATTGGGGGGGAAATTTTGTTAGTGCGACAGGGGTTTTATGCAGCCTGTTATTGTCCTCATGACTAAGTTTAACTGATAGCCAATCTTTTTTTACATGTGGGCTGTTAAACCCACACTGGTGCTCAGTATTCAGCAGCTGAATATATGAATCCTAAAAAAACATGGTGGTGGTGTTGTAGCTACCCATGAGATGTTATTGCATGATTGCAAACTATAGTAAAATAATATTTTATTGTATTTTACATAAAAAATTGCACTTGCTTTGTGCAAAACGTTAAAAAAACAAGCAATGTTATATGCAACAAAAAGTGTTTCTACGT
The DNA here is from genome assembly GCA_003012365.1 of Medauroidea extradentata. Lineage (NCBI taxonomy): Eukaryota > Metazoa > Arthropoda > Insecta > Phasmatodea > Phasmatidae > Medauroidea > Medauroidea extradentata. Next base: position 1,999 of record PNEQ01121200.1, read on the forward strand.
ATTCTAATATACCTTTATTAAAATCGTAACAATTTTTCAGCGTAGATGTGAGCCAAACATTAAATTTAAAACAAAATGTTTCCTAAAGTCCCGCAAAACTCTGTGACATGGCTTCAATCAACACTTGACTAACTATATTAAGAAGTTATGAGTAATAAATACTTTCATTGCTCATAATTCACAGTAATAATTTCATTGATAAAGCAAGTTGTATGTTGGTAGAAGCCTTACAATGTAGTCCATGATGTCAACATTACCAAATTTAATTTTGAGTATAAGGGATTAGGAAGTCGTGATACAAAATTCAGTTATAACATCATCCCTGGACAATGGTTTTTGCTGCTTCCTGTGCAAAATTATTTCTCAAGTAACATGTTTCTGCAGCACAGTTTCATTGCTGAATTTCATGATTACTTCCAAAAATGTTTGGATTCATAATACATTTAAAATTTCATTAAATGTTGCTAACAAATTATCACAGATTTTTTCTTTTTATGTACAGTACTGTAAGCGGAAGTGGCTTTGGGACACTTTTACAGAAGTTATATTTTTTGTGTGTATGCCAATTGGAAATAAGTGTTATTTAAATTTCACATGGGCATTTACTACTTGGAATTTGTCACAAGTAAAGGAGTGCTATATATGCAATATATAACTGGGGTAGTTTAATTTATTGAAGTTTTGTATACAAATGAAACTTATAGAACATTCGAGAATGTATTTTAAAACAATGTGTCTGCACAAAGTGAGAGAGAGGGTGCTTCGAGTTAATATTGTCACTTACTCTTTTGTATTGGGAGTATCAAGAGTGGGCGAGATGCTATTCGCGGAGCGAGTATTATATTTAAACTGATGCAAATTATAATGTTTGTTATGATCATTCAGTAGTGTAACTGTTGTTATCCACATTATACACATTTTTGCAGAGGCTTGCGAGATGGTGTTCAGTGGGCAGTTGGCTACTGTTCTGATGCCAACGATGCAGAACTCAGAAGATTTAAATAATGATGATATTGAAAATGAAGAACCGTTATTGCAAATGACAACGCCAGTAACCAAGAGAGCTTCAGGAAATTTGTCTCTTCAGAAAACTAAAGTCATCTACAACATCAGAGGCAGACATAAGAATTGAGAGATTGAAGTCTCTTATGCTTCAAGAAAGAGAACTACATGCCTAAAGTTAAAAAAATGAAGAGAGGTTGGCAGAAATAAGGGAGGAGGTCGAAAGAGAAATATATTCTTTTAAATTAAAAGAGCATGAACTTAAATTGGCAGAGGCATCCATAAAGGCTGAGATAGCTCTGTTAGATTTAACTTCTAAGCAGCATAGTTTAGCTAATATTACCTTGTAGTTTGTTACGATTGTTCCAAGTTAAATGGTTGTGGAGGTAGTTTGAAACAAATTGTGTTCTCTTTCAGCAATTATTATTTTGCTTACATGTCAATTCTTTTGGTAATAGAAATTTTATTTTTGTTACAGTTTGTTTTAGATGTTTAATTTTGGCTTTAGGTGTAACATCATCGAGTACAGCAATGGAAAATGCCAGTAAAATTAATTTAATGCTAACACTTTTTTTTATCACCACTGAATTTTTCATGAGTGTCTATATACAATAATTATTGTTGTATAATGTAAACAAAAATAAATAAAGTAAATTATGTATTTCATTAATCTATTTGACGATATTAAAATATTTTTATTCTTTTCCAAACTATTTGTAATATCAGTGTATAATGCAAGCTATATGTACTGTCCCACCCAACCGCCACATATTAATACTGTTAGGATTTTGTTCTGTAAATATAAATGTTATAAAAGTGCGGAATTTTGCCTTATTTGTATAGCATACACAAAATTGACATTTCAAAGGAACTGACTTTTCATATTGTACATTAATTACAATTTACTAAAGTAGTGAGTTTCACTCATGATAGAAAAAAAATTAGTCTACATGATGTCATTTGATTCATCTGCAGTAATTTTACATATCTAAATGTTGATTGTACCACTTACAGGAATAGTAATGTGTGTTAAGGCACAACTCATACAGTTTTAAACACAATGGCTTGGCCAATTAGATAAAGAATTGGTGTTTGTTTATCTCAAAAATTTTTTTGTGCTTTGTTCTCTGCTGAAGTATATATCCAGAAAAAAACAAAGTATAGCAATTCCCGAAACTTATGTAAAAATGAAGATACTTGCTTCAGTAGTAGGTAAATGATAGCTTTGTATACTTGGATTTTCACATACTGTATTCATTTATAAAACACCACAAATTAAATTGTATAAATAATTTTTCAAAATCATATCCTTTGCCTTTGCTTTCTGTTATTCTGCTTGTAAGGGTGTTTTGTTTTATACCATCTGATAAAAGTATGAAATTCATAATTTATTAATGTTTGAATAGTATTGCCCATGTGGGATGACTGTCCAAGATTTTTACGGGTAAACGACTTTTAAAAGCGTAATATAGGTGAACTGTATGTGAGCGCTATAAATGAAGGGTAGGGAAAACTTGCTGACCTGAGTCAGCTTGCATACCAATATGATTCCATCAGTAAACAATTGATCTAGTCATGTGACCACTGAAGCCATTAAATGAAAAGAAATTTCTCTCCTGATGTCAATTCGTGCAATCAGTTAAGTAAGGATAGTAGCTCCCTCCTGACTCCTATGTAATCTGTTGCAGTTGACATAGGCATTACTTCAGTCGAGGTTTAAAAAAAATGTACACGGTACATTAAAGAACTACAGTAGATACTAAAAAATATGTAGTGTGTCACAGTAATTCATAGTCTACACATGTAAAAAAGGGCAGTACGACACTACGGTATATGTGAAATTGTCTCAGAGTTGTGCTAACTGAAATAATAATTCTCCAGGAATGCAGCAGTTAAGACAGCTTGTCTTCTGTTGGGTTTCATCTCCAGTCGAGTTAATATTTTTCCCAAGTGCATATCACAACTTGGATAATGCAGTTAGCAGTCGGGGTTCCTCTCCCCTCCCCCATTCATTTAAGACCAAATGCCTAGAAGTTATATGCTGCTAGGATGTCTCGATTCCAAATGAAGTATTAAGAAAATCGGTTACTTGCATACATAAACAGTGCAGTGAAATAAATTATCGAAAAATATCTCGCAGGTTTTAACATGTTACAAACACTTAAGAAATGTGGACAACTCAAATTATTTTGGATACTCCCAGCATCTTAAGCCTATGCTGTTGTTAAATTCAGTGAAAGTTCAACTTGTTTACCGACCTACCATTACGTCCCTACTGTTGGAATGTAGAAAACTATTTACTAACGTGCTAGCATCTGTAATTACCCGAACATCCCATAAATGTTAAGGGTATTGTATACTGTAATGTGTCGTGCAAACAAGCAAGTTTTCGACGACTGTAGGTGTTAATAGTACTAATGTATTTAACAAAATAGTGCTACAGATTTGCTATAAATTTAGTGATTTATGTTAAGGTAGCTGCAAAAAACTTTAATTAAAACCTGTTCACACAAAATGAAGGCTTATAAACACTCGTGCGCCTTACTTGTAAGAAAATACTTGCTGAAAAAAATTGGGAGGTACCTATTAAGAGCAACATAAAACAGCAATCATAATTAACCTTATAACTTGAACATCCCCCTGCAACATACATACCGCAAGATATACAGTAAAAATTAACATACAATAAACAGCTGATACTAGTATAAAATATTTTGAGAGAATGCTCCATTTCAGCAAGTTTTTGGGTGTTTGTGTTCTGATTTTAACAACTCATAATTTAGGAACATTAAAACAACACAGCAAATATTATTTATTGTAATTTGCAAGAAAAGTGCACACTGTCATGTGTTTACTTACATTAAGTATGACCAAACAAAGATTGTGCTGGGTTAACTGTCTTAGGACAGACCAAACCTAACCTATTTTGTAAATAGCGATGCATTTGCACGACCCCCACTAGCCATGCATATTTGCTTTATGCGAGCATCTCGATGGTACAGAATCATTGTTGAAACAATCTCAATGTTAGACAGGTTCACTAACAAAGCAATTTATCATCAGTGACAGAGAATAGAACCTCCCTTCCTCTATGCTACAATTTATTTGGAGCTGAACATTACCATAAGTGTAACCTACATCCTGTGTTTACATGAATGGTATCATCTAGTGCAGCATGAATGATAAGAGTGTGCAGGAAAGGTTAATGATGACCTGGGTAGTGTCTGGGAAGTATCGTCGAGCTGTATCGCCAGAGGCCATTTTGTCTTCATGATGTTTGTGTCGTATGTACGTACCAACTTATCAACTCCGGAGAACTCAAACTTCATAACTACTCAGGCTCCCCAGATGCCTCGTCACATGTAGTCAGTCGTAATGTTAAGGTAGTCAACAATACGTTAACAGTTAAATCGGAAAGAACTTCGCTTACATGCCATGTATAATACAAAGCGTTGTTGACAATTACTTGCTCTAAAGGATATGCCTGAGGAAGTGTCACTTAGAGAAACCAAACTTTAGTACTATGCAGCATCACTAGGACGCTGGTGCACATGCCAATCCCTGGGGCCAAAACAAAATAAAAAGGTTTTGGTTGTATTAAAACAATTGACAAACTAAATAACTAAGCTGAAATCCTGAAGGGCCACAGGAAAACGAATAGAGCTCCATGCGCACATGTGGTTTGCTCGTTGGCTGGACAACTACTGACACAGCTGCTTAACGAGAATATGCAGCAAATTCCTGGCATCCTGCAGAAACTGCTGTACCAACTAACACAAATACATGAAACATGTTTAGAATATCATAAAAATTAAGAACACATTAAGTGAACTTTCAATTCAAATGAACATGGAAAATATGTAATAAGAATTCTGCATTATTTGATTGAACGCAATAATATTTATCGCACACCAAATGAGTGATGAGTTCTTATTTAATTAAATTGAAATAATGTATGCATCATCCTTTGAAAATATGCGGGCAAGAGGATGTAAATATGAAATCCAACACTGCTTATCACCTTAGCGTCTCACTTTTAAGATACACAATTAAAATCAAACTGATTATATTAGGACATTTCATAACAGGTATAAGGACTACAGTATACCACAGAACTGCCAGCAGATATTTAAACCCTATCAAACATTTGGTATGAGCGTTGAGTCACATATTACGTCAATGAGAATAAGTGTTCAACCAGACTTTTAACAAATTTATATTTGAAAAACATATATTTATGTACAAAATAGTTCAAGTATGTTTTACACTCAATTTTTAACAACTACTTGACTTCTGGGTCTAAGTCAGATGCAGCTCAAACCCAGACACCAAGACAAGAGTCTAGGGAGAAATGCAACTACTTCTCAACCATTCTGTGCAGGTGTGAGTAGCTGCAGGGCAGCATATTCATTTTTACTGTAGTTTCCTGACCTAACAAAGCCAACCTTTAAATCAGAACATCAAAATTGTTAAAAATATTATTAAACTAATTTAAACTTCCCTTAGCTTCACAGGGATAGGGGAATATTAACACACGTGCAGAGATTGTGCATGTATGGGGGACTTCTAAAGACGTAATTGCATTTATCTCGCTGAACACTTTAGCTTGATAGCTGATGGTGATATGAAGGCAACTACATTTTATTCTAGTGAAAACAAATGTTGCTTCGAGTATTTTTCAGCCAATAGAGGCCAAAACCTTGTAGGGAAAATTACCCTGTGAGTTATTTTCGGTTAGTTTAAGAAGTAAAACATTTGTGTGTGCTGACTTGAATTTGTTATGTTGGAAAACTACAACATAAATTAATATGTGGAACTTCAAGTTATCGCAACCCCAGAGCAGAATCAGCGATTGAGAATGAAGGAAACGTGTTGCTATGCATGGGCGTCACGAAGGGGGTTCCCCCCCCCCTGGAACTTGAAGACCCCTACAAAAAAAGGTCACTAATTGTGTCAGGCACTGTGAAACGTCTTAATTTGCGTCAAATGCTGCAAAACAATGGTCTGTCTCGTCAGATGCTGCAAAAAGTATTTTTTTGCTTATAATAGATTAGTTTTATGATAGCTAAACTTAAATTTCTAAATCTTTGCCCCTCCTTGAAATAATTCCTGGTGACGCCCATGTTGCTATGTGAAATAGTGATGTGAAAATTGGTAGTTGGTTTATTAGAAGTATTGTTCAGTTGTTTTAAATCTTGTTGTACTAGGTTTTACTTTAAGACATGTTAAGTTTCGGAGTGTGTAGGTGAATAAAAATATATACAATGGCCAATATGGGAATAATACCTCGGGAAATAATGGGAACACATAGAAAGGACAATGGTTGTGAATGTGTAAGATAAGTTGGCAGGATCTGATTACATTGTATGCCACTTTTTCTTAATGAAATGTTACGTAGTAATACTGAAGGTGGTTTCATGAAGTATTAGTCAATTTGTAATGATATAAATATGGATTACTTAAATCACATAAAATTGATATCCATATTTTTTTGTAGGATTAAACAAAGTTGGTTTACTGCCCAATGTGTTTGTATGGTGGTAAACATGCATGATAAAAAAATTTTAAAATTTTAAAATAATTCCCTGACTTCCAGGTTTTCCAACAGGAAATGCAAATTTTCCAAAAAAATTAAAATACATGATGGTACAAATACAGTAGAAGCCCATTACAATATTTGTGTTGGGGAACATAATACTTAACTGTAGGAAAGTGACTCTGCAGGTGTGATTCTTCCTTTATAGGTACATTATCGGCATAACCAAATCTGCTCTACAATTGCCTAGACTGCACAATCCTTTCGAAAAATGTAATACCAGTAAATATAGTCTTGTTTATCTTTTGTTTATTCGACGTTATATATACTATATGCTCCGTAACAGAAATACATAAACGTATCAACTTGTAAGCCAAACGTAAGTTGCTAGCATGTATGAATTCTAATTTATGTTATTCATGACCAATATACATTTTCTTGTAAAAAAAAAGACACAATGTTAAATTTGATATGTTCTTTCTTAACATCTCCATGTTCAGATGGCTCGTTTATGTCAGATAAGCAATACTATATTACAAAATACTTAATATTGCTCTAATAAAACATATTCTTGGTTGTAATGACATCATCAAAACAAATTGTTTTGTCACTAGTGATCTAGATTTGTACAACATATGCATTACATAAAAATAGTGGTTAAATTAACCCTTTCAGAAGCCCTAACAACTTACAGACTGAGGTCTGTCACATATTGGCTATTACAATTATATGACTATTAGTACGGAATACTCTGACACAAGCCTACCTAAAATATAAAACACTGACTAGATTTGCTTATACAATTTAGTCGCGGAAAATAATGATGTTTTTTCAGCAAACTCAAATTCAAGTACAAATGCCATTAGCAATTGGAAATCCCAATTCGTATCCTAAACCGTAAGGCCCAGCCAAGGATAAGAATGACGTACTCGTGTTTCGATCTTCTTGGATCTCTTCAGGTAAGGGTAGGTTGCAGATTTCAGCAACCACCTTACGACACGGTTTACAGATTTTCGGAAACTTAGAGGTTGGCATGAAAGGTACAAGAAATTTGACACCTTCGATTACATACCGCCAAGAAACACAGTTTAACATTATAGCCTGAGTAGTACATCATTATCTAATTGCTTTCTCTCCTTTAGTGAAACGAGGCATATTTTTGAAAAAAAAAAAAACTTACATAACTACATTGACAAGTAATAACTAATACATTCAAGTATTTCACAAATTTCCCTCACAACCACATTTCCCTGACTTTTTCAGGTTTTTCCTGCTCTCCAGGTCACCAGACATCCTGTGGAATCGAAATATCGATGGTGAAGATGCAAAACCTCGTATGTCACAATCGGAAAGAGCTCAGGTGGGCGGATAAACTGGAGATGAAGTCTTACTGGCGTGGAAGGAATTTTACAGCCCTTTAGTTTGCATCAATACAATAAAATGTGCTTTAAAAAAATAAAACTATTTTATTGGACATTCTTGTTATTGCCGAGGAACAATGTGTAAAAATGTAAATTCTGCCAAAAATTGACATACGAGGTTTTGCATCTGCACCATCGATATGTAAAACAATGTGTGAATTTAATTGTACAATTTAATTCGAGTATATCTGTAATAAATAGCAAAATTACAATCATCCAATATTCTTTACTTTGTAACAATAAATGTGGTAAAATGCAGTCGACATGTTTCCTGGTGAAGTACACTAAAAATGCATTATTCAAAACTGGTACTGTAAAATAAATAAGAGCAAAAAGTTTTATTTTAAAATTTGATACCAGTACATTGGCATCGAAAAGAAAAATTAAACCCATCAACTCTTTTAGTTTTCTTGTGACAGTCATTTATTTCTCAATGGAGTATGTCCATACAAACAAATCCAGTCATGCACTCCCATTGCACAGTTCTTTCAAAGATCATAACTCTTTTTACGCTTTACAATACGCAAAGTGGTAAAATACAGTTGATGAGTTTTCAGCCCAACCACATAACATGTGTTATTGAAATAAAAAAGATGGCTTTTATTTTACCATCCTATACCCGTACATTTATATCAAATATTAAAAACAAACACTTCCACTCTTTTTTTTTACTTTGCAATAACACATTCATTACATTTCTTCTAACTCTGCACGCCTGAAAACCACACTTTCATCTGGATTTGCTGTAAGTGTTATGAAGGAAGCTGTAGGGGATAACATGAGATGTGTGGTATCATCGACACCATGAATGAAACCAAAAATTCTTTGTATACAATATCAGCAGTATCTGATTATAAAAAATGTCCCAATTTTTCAATACCTATATGATTAACAAGTAAATATAATATTTAAATAAAAAAAAGTAATACTCTTGTTGACATTCCATTGGTGTGATTCATGTGTGAAAAAACACACCAGAGACACTGATCTACGAAATTAAAAGCTTTCCCCTTATACAAGTTAATTTTATGCACCGAAATTGCAGCACCTCACTGTACACTGTTTGCTGAGAAATACAATTCCTATGTAGCCAATTACGGTATGTTCTAATAAAGTAATACAGTAATCAAAAAAAATAAAATAAATTATTGCTGGTTATGATCTGGTCATAGAAGGCTTACGTATTTGTTTTGAATGCATTAGTGATTAAATAAACAATCAATTAAATCTCGACCGACAGCCAGACCCTCACCTGGACGATTCAAAAATGGTTCAACTGCATCATCTGCATTGTTAAGTTGTTCTACTTCTCCGTCTTCTTCTTCTGGTAGTCTGTCGTTGGCCTTCAATCCAATGTTGTGCAGTACCGCACATGCTACAATTACTGCTGTAGAGCACAACAACTTCGTGCCAAGCCCTCTCGAAAGGCATGGTAAACGACGTTTCCATACCCCGTATGCGCGCTCCACAACATTATGTGTCCTTGACTGCATGTAGTTATACCTGTGATCTGCATCTGTTGTGGGATTTGCCACAGGTGTCAGCAGGTATGGCAAACAGGGATAACCCGCATCACCAACTAAAGTCCCTGTCAACTGCCTTTCTTGGTAGCGGACATACAGCCTTGAATTTTGCAAGATTCTGCTGTCATGTTTGCTTCCTGCCCATTCTGGCACTATGTCCAGAAACTCCATGTTTGGGCCAACAACTGTCTGAACATTTAAAGAAAACCAACCTTTACGATTTCTGTATACATCCTGATACTGTGTAAATTTAGTGCGTGCCAAGCGTACATGAGTACAGTCGATTGCACCATCAACAGCAGGTAAACGAACACCATCGTCAGTGGAACCCAATTCCCTAAACAAGTGCCTGTTTTCTGCTACAGTTACTGGCGTTGATGGGAACTTAATTTCATCGCCAATGAGAGCAGCCAAAAGAGCTGAAACTCTAAACACAATGCGGCTGACACTGGACTGATATACTGATGCGATGTCACCATACACAGCCTATAAAAGAAAAGAGAAACATATTGTGCACTATTATAAAGATCATCCAACTACTTACTTTTTAAAATGTCATACTAGAGGCCTGTGTAAAGCTTTGTGCAAGAGACAGAATCAAATGAGCAGTACTACTGACAGCAACCAATACAGTTGAAGCTACCTAAATCAATGAATGCCTAAAGGCAATGAATTCTATGTTGTTGTGTAAAGTCTGCAGCAAGTAACACACCTGAGTTTCAAAATATTGAGTTTGTGTGTTTTATAACAGGGCAACATTTTAAACAAACTGATGTTACTGAAATTAAGTTTTAATTTAATACAAATTTACTGTGCACTAATAATTTGTATGAAAACACACACATTTCTGACTCGATTCAAGCAAGCAAGATCTTTAACCAAAAAACTAGCACCAATCTTAAGTGTAGAAGATTTTGTCTATTGCCTAAAAGAAATTACTATTATAAAGAATTTCAATTAAAGCTGCCTTTAAATAGTGCAACATGACATTGGCAGCTGATAAGCTTCTCACCTATTGATTACTCCTGACAAGTACGATGCTGAAAGTTTCACGCTCATGCAGCATGACATACTGCATCATCATCACACATAATTGTGAAGACAACTTAACTGGCAGTGTCTAGCCTATAAACACCTACAACAGTTTTCTTTAAGCCTAGTTACTGAAGAATAGCTACGCATTGTGTACTAGCCAAATGTTTGTAGGCTAAAGTGGTTATTGTCATACATGAACAATACATTTTGTAAGTTAGTTAAGGTTAGCTTACCTAACCTAAACAAATGGAAAAATTTAGGGTAAAATAAAGTAACCTTTTAACTAACATAAATTAACCAAAGCTAACGAAAAACTGAAAATTTCAAAGTACCTAATGAAACTAAAATTTTCTTTAAATTAGACTACTTCTTAAGTCTATATATTTAATTAATAAACTTTGCCTTGTATTATTTCAACCAATGTAGCCTACGTAAGTGTAAGTACAGAATACAACTTGTTGAACATAAAGTTACTAAATAAGAAATGTTTATTACACATTTTATTCAAATATTAAACACACAAACTATTATTTTAAGTTTTGAACTGGTAGTGCTACATGCTATGTATGCATAATTTATTAAGAAATGTACATGTGCTGTAGGTAAATACTAACAATGGTAAAATAATAATAAAACCAGCAACTGACACTCATCTCGTAACAAACTAAAACCTCTTCCTCAAATACCTACCAAACCCCTCCTGAGTTTTCTAATCCCCCTCGCCAATACAAATTCCTCCAAAAACAAATTCCACTCCCTCACAACCTTCTAAGCACAGACTGCCTACCCTGGAAGAGAGTGATTAGCATAGTCATTTACAGATAGGATGGGCAAGAGACAGAAGGCGCCACACAATATAAGTGTGTAGGGGTTGTGCCGCAGAGTGACCTTAGGTGGACAAGACAGGTGGAGAGGGTGGTTGCGAAGGGGAGAAGAGCTTTAGGTTTGTTGGGAAGGATACTAAATGGGGCTAGCTCCAAGGTGAAGGAAAAGACATGCAACTTCCCTGTGGCACCCTAGATGTAACCTATCCCTCTTGTGATAGGGAATCCTCCACTTTTACCCCATCTCCACCCCTTGAGAAAGTCTACAATCTATCTCACTACATCTTTGTCTACAAGCAATTTATCGATAGTCACTAGACACTGTGTGGTACCTTATTGAATGTTTTTTCAAGGCCAATTAAGCAGGCATCCGCCGGTTTTTGCTTCAGTAAAAGTTTAGGCCTACAACATTTATTAAAGTAAGCAAAATATGGAAATAAATATCAACAGACAAAATAGCATGAAAACTTCATTACAGCTAAACATTAGGCCTATCATATTATTAATTTTAAATTACCTGGAAGCTCCCTGTTGCATAAAATCTCAGGCAAATGAGCAACTGCATTAGAGGAGGAATCGGAAGCCCACGTTTGTTGTACTTCACTAGTCCATTTTCAATTCTAAGGAGAATAACATCACGAACAGTTTCCTTTGAAAACCGATACCTGCGTTTGAATTGTGCATCAGTGTAAAGTTCAAAAGGATTGTGAGCATCACGAATATAAATCTTCCTCTTCCTGTAGTTTATATCTTCATCGTCGACCATATCAACATCAAATGCGTCTTCAACGACATCCATCGTTGTGATAAAAAAACACTGGGTGCAAAGAAACACAAAAGTAACACAGTTCTCTTAAGCCATCTGTGTGAATATTCCTTCGCACACACCTCTTTCAACAGACAAAAGTAATGGACGAAATTTCCATTAACAAAAGCATCATCTCAGCAACAGGTCACCTCTACAGACGACTTGGAAATTACGATCTTATTTGCAGTCATAAGCAAGTACTTTTCAACTATGAAATGCGAATTTAAGTCACAATCTTAAGCAGTATCTATGCAACATAAATATGGCGCTGGAAAATAAGACTGTGTTCGTCAAGACCATCTTGTTTTCGTTTGTATTTTTATGTTCTTAAGAAGGGTGTATGAATGTAAACAAGCACATGTGACGTCAAATAAGATCATCTTGAGTCATCTAGTACTTATGATGCGAATATAAATACCGCCCTTATTGGTGGAAATAAATTGTTTATCCCGATTACACATTTTAGAAAAAAAACAACATATGAATTTATGGTGTTTATCAAATTAACAAAAAATAACAGGTGAGGAAAAACTCCTTATTGTTATGTATGCAAGAGTGCCATGTAAAGTAAAATGAGTAACAATTATTGTTATCATAATACTTACAATATAATGTGAAAAACACCCACACAGTGGCAATTGCCATTATGTAAACTATTTTAATAGCATGACATTTATTACAATGTTACATGCAATTCTCAATGATCATTCCCTTCACTGTCACAGTCTTTGTTGGTGGTTGGCCATGTATAAAGTTCTGTATAGAATGGTTTTACTTTGTCCGGTATATATTGGGAAATCCTTAGATCCTCAATTTTTTTCACGTTAATTGGGAGCTGATGCGTATTCGCTTTTTCTGTAGGCAAGTCAAATGCTACTTTTTTAGAAACACTTTTTTCCGGAATTCGAATATAAAATAAATCTGCAGGAACAATTCTGTCAATATATTCCTTACACTCAACTTTACCTTTATTATCATCACTGAGCACAAACTCATTAACCTTGAACATTTTAAATATATATTTATGATTCTTTGGTAGAACATGAGAAGAGTCAGACATGCAAGACAGCTTATTAAAGTTTTGCCACCAGGATTAAAAGTTCATCACGTCTTCAGGTGTGACACATTTCATTTTTTACTATTTTACTTACTTGCAATCTGACCCAATCTCAAATTTAGGTTTTACAGTTCCTTTATTGGTTGTGTATAATTTTCCTTTTAACCTAGTTTTTTTATAATGTTTCTACTATATGTATTTGTATTCTGAACATCTCTTTTAGATTTCTTATGAATTTCAGAATGTGTGGCAACATTTTCCTCACTGCTTGAACTAACCATCTTTAAGAAATCACCTATGTAAAATTTGGAAATTTTGTGTATAAATGTATTTTTTGTATTTTTAAATGTAAATAATGCTAACATAAGGGCATAAAACTGAAGAGTTATTATTAAAGTATCTAATTTATACATGCTTAATTAATAAAAAAGATGCAACAAGGTCACTGTCGTCAGAAAACAAAATCTTGCCCCCCCCCCCTGGAAAAACCTGAAATGACGCCCCTGTGTAAAATGAACAATATTATAAACAACATCGTATGAAGTACAGAAGAACATATACAGATGAGACAGGCAACACTGTGCTTGTTGTAGTGTGCGATAGTGCTGCTATTGTCTGGCATGGAATGACAGGTTTGTTTGAAAAACTCCATAAGTAATGTTAGTTAAGGGGTTTTTACAATAAACAGAGTTTTCTCATGCCATTTTGAACAAGTTGCTGTCTATGTGTATGTGGTTTTTCAACACCAAACGATGAGAGAACATGCCAGCTATAACTTTCAATGAAAAAACATTTTTGATAAAATAACTGGTTCAAATGTGAATGGTGTGTTGGTTGAGAGATATATAGGAGGACTCTACTGTTTATTTCATTTTACTTTCAGGCATGCAATAATTTCGGTAAAAATTTGCATCACTAATAGTATAAAATATTTTCAGAACATGTAAGCATTAAAAAATTTTTTGGTTGGTTTCATATCATTGACTGTTACATCACAAACTTTAATCAAAATGCACACATTAGGGATAAAAATCTTAACATTTTTTTAGGTAATTGGTTTTTTAGATCTAACAACACTTTTCTGGGGAACCACGGATGACGTTAGATCAAGGTCCTATTGCACCTTCCTGCTTGCCGTTCTTATATATACATGTAGGGTTATTGCTTCTTCGAGTTGGTTATGCCAAGTAGTGCAACCATCTCTAAATGTTTTAAAATTGTGCTGGTTCGTTGAAAATCTATGTAAAATTCAACTTTTATTGGGACTTCATGTAATGCAACTCAGCCAAATTCTGCACAGTGGTACTGCATATTGTATCTTCCATTAGGATGATGATGTTTCTCCTCCGATAAGAGGCAAGCCGTAAATGAAGACGGAATATGACTACAATGGAAGCAAGGTGGATATAAAGCGTGAAGGAGAGATGAATCATCGGCACGAAGAAGACAAGGGCATAAACACGAAAATCAAATCGCAGGTAAAGACTGAGGCATTGGATGAGTGCAGTACAACTGCAGACAACACAATGAATAAAGGTTTGTATACTACACTTGTAACTTTATTCCTATTTTGTACATGCAGTTGCCTAAGTTTTTTACTATGTTGTTTTGTTGCTGCATATTTGTGGTGTTATGGGCAAATACAATTCTAGGGTGGTAGGGAAAAGGCGAATAAGTCATAAAACATAAATTTTCAGGAGAGGCAAAAAACTGTTGTTTCCTTTGTTTATTTTAGAATCGAGCCACAACTGACATTACCTATTAAAGGTGTAACAATGTATGTGTTGTACGTGTTTTCCCCCAAAAATGTGTTTTACAAGTAAATATTCCATGACTTATCTC
>PNEQ01121201.1:0-17046 GCA_003012365.1 Medauroidea extradentata
AATTTGGAAAATCCAAAAACAAAATGGCCGTCTAAAGGTCAAGGGCAATCCAAGATGGCCGCCGTGACGTAATCCAAGATGGCCGACAGAAAGGGAAATTTCGAGGGAAAAAAGGGAAAAAAGGGAAAAAAAATTCCCTGGGACCACGGCACCACACCCTGGACCCTGTGCGCTTAAACATACATTATCATACTACTGTAAACATTATTTTATAATAATTTTACTTAGCACATTTTTTGATCAAATGTTTGGCATGAAAATGACTTGTGCTTTCACAAAAATAACCAAAATGAATGTAGAGAACACTGATAGTGTTTTAGAATACGTGTAAAATTTTATCAGTATTGTGCAGAAGGAATATTGTATGGCAAGAAATTATGTCGGGTATGAATAGTAAAGGTCTTGGAGTCAGAGACTCCAAAATTACTTTCAACTCTCGCAGGAAACAAATGAAGGTGTCGCCCGCAACGAGGAGCGATGGAATGCAAGGCTGCGGTAATATGTACACCTAGATAAAACACATTGTCTATTGACAACGTTATGTAATGTTATAGCGCAGTGTGACGTGAACTTAGCAAAAACATCTCTTAATGTTCACTAAATACAGCATAGACGTAACCACGTCAGACCTGCTACAGTAAATGATGTTCGTTCGCTCAAAACACCGGACAACACAAAGAACGAAAGCCTACTATTTTAAACCGGAGTTGATTCAAGCAAAGTGCCGTGACCGGTTGAAGGGTATCTCAAAATCACTTTTTTTTGTATACCGAGATGGAGATATTTCGCGCCAAGATGCTGGAAATAATTGCACAGAGCCTTGGTTTACAGGCCTCATAAAATTGCTTTTTAATTTCTGGTTAGATTATTCAGCCCAGCTCCTGGATTGCGTCTGTTAATTTGTGGAATGTGCACATAAAGCAGTCGTTGGTACCTGTTCCACAAGGAGTCTTGTCCTTGAATACACCATTTAGGTAAAGGTTTTTAAATCGCCAATGTTACGTCACGTGGTAGGAAAAAGGACATCGACAACAGTGCGTTCCATCAGCGCGCACACGGTGGAATTTTTTCGATTTGCTAGTTGTTCACCTTCGTTTCAGGTGATTCAGAATAGGTCTCATACCTCGTTCAGATATAAGTCTCCGAGATTTTACCGGTAGATTGCTTCAAATTGTTCCTTCCAATGCCTGAGTGGGCATTTGAGTTTTTGATGCCATCGTCTGTAAATTTTATTTATATTTAAACAAGATATAAGTATTTAGAATAAACATAATTGAGTAAGCATCATTGCATCAAAACTTTTTATTACTTTAAATTGTATATTTTCTTCTTATAAACGTCAAAAATAGGGGGGAGGGGTAATTTAACCTACACATAAGCTACATTTGTATTGTTGACACCCAAAGTTCCATTGAGAACATACATTAATTCAAAGTCGAAACATTGTATATGACTAACACTATATTCGAATACTCACTATAACTTGATAGTTGGCCACTAACAACATCTCACTCTAATGTTCCACTTGTAGCATCGTTACCGCTTCCATAGTTACATAATATTGTCTACTACAGTCTTGACATGTGATTGGAATTTGGATTCAGTACTGTATTTTTAAGTTCAGATCTTTTCTGAGTTAGTGATTTACTAAAGTGCATTTCTTTAAAATGTTCGTGTTGATATAACATTATTATATTTGGCACTTATCTTGAATTGTCGGCATGAAACATCGCCATAAAAATATGCGTAGACAGTATTAGATTTTTTTTTGCTTCCACGCGTTGTGGGACACTTGCCATACATAAGCTTGCCAACAGCAAATTTGGGCCATTGTAACTATACGAGTCTGGTAACATCAGTAGACATTTGACTGTTTCATAAATATGTAAGAAAAACGCCACCATTGATGAATGGGAAACATTTTGACCATACCTACGTTCTTACAAATATTTTTTATAGAGAACGACGTCATCAACGAGTGCATTGACAGCAACGAAACTGCAGAGCTTCATGAGCAGTCAACATCTTGATTACCCGTCAGCAAGTTTCTGGCTTCAATCGCGGCCACTCTTCACACATCTGGAGAAGTTGGTCGATGCAGTTTCCTGACGCGTGTACGCCACCCAGACACCCACCACAGCGAGGATCTTTGGTCCCCACGACAAGCGACGTCGCCTCAAGAAGGAGACCCGTAATGCGGGGATAATCTCCCGCAGCACGCCGTAAAGATCCCCAGGTTGGCGCGGCGACAAACCACGTTGTCAACCGTTCCTCCACGTCCCATTTGTCCCTCCCTCCTCCACTGCCTTCCCACAACACCCCAAAGGCGGTTTTGTTTATTTCATCTCCCTCCTGAAAGAGAAGGGGTTGAGTTTTTTTTATCGTGGTCGGCCTTCCTCAGAAATGCCGTTTCGATGTTCCCTAGCGGCGGACGGACAAGTGAGTGATGGCTTGTCCGTGCTATGTCCACCGCATTAAGAGAGATATCCCGCGAGTCTTGGCTCTAGACGCGGGCTATTATTAACCCCCCTCCTCCCTCCGTCGCTCACTCTTCCTCCGGTCCACCTCCACGCTGTTCCCGCCGAACCCCTGCGACGACCCCCAGCCACCACATCGCCTTCCAACACCTGTAATTTTCGCCTTCTGCCGTTCACGACGGTGGGCGGGCCTCTCTCTCTCCCCTTCCCTTACTAGCCTACACTCCATTAGGATTTTTAATTTACAAGATTTTTTTTACCACTGTCGCGTGCATAGACCGATTTTCATGAGATTTTACATATCTCGTGGTTTCTACTCTTTCACTGAAAATGTTACTTTTAAAGTGTGAACATGTCAACTGCCAAAGGATACATTTTTCGCTCAAATAATAAAACAAATTGCAGCTATAAACAAAATAACACTGATAATACAGTGCAGAGCAGATTCTCATCTAGCGTTGGCATCGAACAATGCGGAACAAATAAAACAGCAGAATGAGAAATGAGGCAAGGTACGTCCACGAAAGCTAGTACTGATCCGCTCCATGTCGAGTAGAAAGACCATGAGTGGGCGGTGCACACTGCACTCACTCAAGACTTTCTTCTAGCAGAGTTGCTGCGCTCTGTGTTATTCTTTTAGGCTACTCTCACTGCGATAGTAGTGCCAACTGTCCGTGTGCAGCACCAAGGCTCTGCAGTGTGTTTGTCTAAAGCAGCATTGTAAACTTCTGAAATAAACTTTTAATATATCTTATCTACTCGTAGCTAAATACATTTTAATGTAATTACTATTTGGACTTCTTATATTTAGTAAATTAGTGAGGTGTTTAGTTTAGAGGCTATTTTCGTTAGCTATGTTTTGTACAGATCAGACCAAAAAATAACCAAATATATATTTATGGTCGTAACTGTCTCCGAGTAGTACTTTATATATAACTCCTTTAGTTCGCACAGTACGTTAACAAATTTTAGCTAAGTGAGGTTTTAGAACTTACCGGATTAGTTATGAAAAGTACCAAAATGAAGTTTATTAAAAAAAAAAAAGATTTGGGGAAGGGGGATGTATCGTCACAACCAATATATCTACATGTGTGTCCTTTGTAACGAAACAGTTTTTGTTAAGCTGGTGGTCCGTTCGTTTTGACCACCTATGGATACTGTGCGTACGGTCTAGTGGTGGACTGGTTGGTTAGGCCCGTGAAGGGGTTTGACGATGGTGAGGGGAAGGGGGGGGGGTTGGACGGAAGGGGAGCCAGTTGAGTTTCCTGTCAACCCGCAGGACCTTCCGTCCGCAAACACTCGCTCGCGTCCTGACAGCTCCTTCAGCTGGACATCCTGGGGGAGACAGACCTCCCAGCCTGCTGGCGTCTCTCCGTCCTCGAGGACAATAAGGCTCATTCAGCCGCGTCACCGCCGTTGTCACGACGCCTTAAAGAACAAGAGCTCACTTCCATGACACATCGGATTCTTAGTCCTCTGGTTTACTCAAATGCTTCAGGCTGCTCTGTCAAATACTCAAAGTTTTCTAAAAATAATTTCTTGTTACCAAAATAAAGTTCTTCGGGATCACGTGTTGCAATTTTCTCGTAGTTTTAAAATTGTAAGTGTGAAAATAGCGAACCGTTAAAAACAATTTGCAGAGGAATGATAACTTGCATAATAATCACTTATTCCTGTTTTTTTTGGATGTTAATTAACATATAGTTGAATAATAATATGCTATTGTACTGTTGTACAAAAGTTATTTAAACTCGTGATTTTATTTCTGAAAATTATTTTCGTACTTAAATTATCAAGTATGTGTAACGAAACTGTCGACTATCCTAAAAAGCGTGAACCACGTTGTCACGAAAGGTGTTAATTTAAAACTTCGTATTGTATTTTCATTTAAATGGAAACTCCCATTGTGTTATAACATGTAAAAGACAAATGTAAATAGTTAACTTCGATTTACACGATAATTTACTTGTCCGTGAGAAGGGAGTTTGACTGGTTTACTTGATAACCAGTAAAGGCGAGCGGCAATGAAACATCGGAATGTAGGTGTGTTGATGCCCTTTTCTTCTGGCCGTGTGCTAAGTAAGTTAGTTCTGTCGTCAGCCTGAAGTCGGAGGGAGAAGCTACGGTGTGTGTTGCCCACCAAGTTCACGAAAAGCACAACTTGCAATGAAACCAACTGGCCGAGAAATGCACGTACACAGTGTTGTCATACGTTTATTGTTATTTCTGTGATACGATGTGTGGACACTGTTTTAATATTGTAGAGTAATATAGCGTTTGTTTGTATTTTGTGGTTATGTTAATTTCCTCGCTCAAATGTCCAGTGTACATATTCCTAAACTTTATAACTTTATTTTGCAGAAGCAGCATGCACCAAGTAGCAACGGCCTTCTCCTGTAAGAGTGACATAGAATGGTAAAAGCAAACCATCCAGGGATATCATTGTAATTCTTCCGTTTAACGGAATTTAAATTTTACACAAAACGAAATGTAAACGGCACAATTTCTTTGTGAAACAAATAAAAACATTTTCAACTCTCAAGGTTCGTTTTCATGATCGCATGACAATGTACTGTATAACTGCCGAGGCACTTATTTTTGAGTCCCGGCATTTTGTATTTATGGCAGGCTGTTTGTGTTACGAACGTAACTTCGTTTTGTGATGGAACTAAGACTGATGCTGCAAATGCGGTCCGTTGTTCATATGCATTCAGAAATACTCAGCCGAGTTCATTGCTTTACCACCGACCTTCTGAGCAGAATACGACTTGCTAAGGTTTACGTTGGGTTGTATTTAGGACAAAACAAATGAAACAAGCTCTGGTATAGGTCATTCGGGATAAAATGAGCACTAAATGTTTAACCTTTGAAAAATATCATTAGCTATTACTGCATATAAGTCAATACATATGAACAATAGTTACTTTACTCCTAGTATGGTTGGTGGCGAATTACCGTATCAGAGTGTCCACTGATATTCAATTTTGGAATTCCCTGACTTTTCCCTGTTTTCCAGGTAATATCTGTTAATTTTCCCTGACCTATTATCGGCAAAACTGGTACTTTTTAAGGCCTGCATCGGCCAAATGGCTAGTGTGATCGCTTCACAGTAACCGGTCACTCCTGTATTTTGCTTGTGAAAATAGTGCTGGGACTTTGGTGAGATTTCTCAAGGATATTTCTTATCGTAATCATGGTTATCCCCAACTTCCTTCACCGTCATCGGTGCTCAAGACCCAAAATGTTACAAGCTGCCCTAACTTCTTGGCTGAATTGGTATCTTTGATTCCATAATTTTACATCAACACAGCACATTTGAAATAAATAGTTTTAATGGAACAACATTAAAAGAATTGGATAAATCATTTCAAACACAAACTACATTCTAAGTGACTCTATCTGTTGAATAAAATAAGAAAAACTATTTTATATCAAAAAAATTTAATCACGTTTCCCAGCAGTGAATGTAATCAGAAGCGCTTACAAACTGATTTACTGTGATAACTAAATTATAATAATTTAATTATTCAGTACTACAAAAATGTTTATTCTGGACTGTTTTGTATCATTTTCCCTGACCCAAATGAAAATTCCCTGATATTTCCCTGACTTTTCCCTGTACGATGAAATTCCCTGACTTTTCCCTGTTGTCCAAGTTTTCCCTGTCGGTGGACACCCTGCGTTATGTAGTTCCATGAATTTTCCTATTTAAATATAACAATACTGAAATAAAATTATTTGAAATCTACATACTTGTATTATGTTGGTTGCGAAAGTGCCCGGGAGCTGGCCCGGTGAGTCTGTTAGGAGTGTGGGTGGTGCCCCGACTCAAACCAAGAGGAGACTGAGCAGAAGGCCTCAGCCGGGGAACAGAAATGTAGGTATGATCTTCAGATGGGTGGCCTGAAGCTCTCTTAGTAGCACCTGTTACCCCTTTGGTAGTTGTCCGGAGGCGCAGTTTAGCGTTCTGTCAATGGGCTTGACAGTTCCAACTAACAGTTAGCTTGAGGACAATGCGGTGGTCGGGCGGATCCTGACTCCCCGCCTGATGGGAGACCGAAGCGGGAAAGTCTTCGGATAAGTCCGCTGCGTGGAAATATAAACCCCTCGAAAGAGGAAATGGTATATATGTGATTAATAAACTTTTTTTATTAAACCAGCCTAAGTTATATAGATTTCTACAGATTGCACAATTTATCTTACACGCTCAAACATTAAGTGACGTATCCAAAGAGGTTAGACATTTCCCGTCGTTAGTCGTTATGCGCGGAATATACAAATTGGCTGACTGACAATAGAACTTCAGGAGCGTTTTTTTGAGTGCTCACTTTCTCCCGAACTGTCTATAGTTGTTTCGTGGGTACTAATACATTGCAGTAGATTTGGAGAAAAAAAATGCTAAAGAGAAATATTTAATTTCCAGCTTTCAACCTGTATCTAAAAGTGAACGGCAATGACTGTCAGAAAATCGTCCGACGTTATTATTTGTTGTAATTATTAGTAGTAGATGTTAAATAACTTAGTGTTTTCTCATGAATATAATTAACATGTACCGAAAACAGCAAATGCCAACCATATAAGAAAATCTGGAAAAGTATAACTCGCGCACATATTAGTATTGTTTTTTTTTATAAATAAACAGAAAGTAAGGACCATGAGATATAGGATTGAAGGTGACGTCTGTCTTATCCACGAAATGTTTCAGTCTACAGCTCACTTGTCAACTAGGTCGGTCAAGTTATCCAGAATAAATTAAATAAGTTATATATTTGTTACAGTGGTTCAGTGCGAACACAATACATCAGCGTTACTCGGGTTCAGTCAATAGCACATTGGCTAATTAGGTTATCATTGCAGTTCCGTTCACAATTGCACTGCAGACTGAAGTCTCGCCTCGTCCACCTTGTAAGTACTCGACGGAGATAAGCCCCGGCGAGAGAAGGCGGAGGAGAGGCGATGTTTGCATCAGGCCAACCACTTCGTCACGAGTGTTTGCGACTGTTCACGCACAGTCATCCTCGCCGTCCCTCTGGTGTGTGATTGTCTGTTGATCTCTACAGTTTGCTCGTTGCCTGTTGTCCGCCACGACTTTCCAGGTTTACACACTGAAACACCTTGCAAGTCAGCCTGCCTACCTGCGCTTGAAATGTGTTGCAGCAAGTTGCTATTATTCCTATTTGGAGAAGTTCTCAGGGGGAAGACAAGCGCCAGTCGAACGCCTTGCGCATAGAGAAGATGTTGCAAGTAGTGAACGAGTAAGAATCTGCCTTGGAGCTCGCGGCCGATCTCGGTCGTTATCGTTCAATAGCACGCAAATTAGATCTGTACCATTATGTTGTTATTGCCATGTGTCAGAAGCCAACTGACTATTGAACTACAGGTGTCAGGATGTATTTCCTCCTTTGCCTTCAGAAAATTGAGGGCTACGTGACATACGGTAGGACTAAATTACAAAAGTGACATACATATTTATTTATTTATTTATTTTACAATTCCTGGAAAGAAACAATGTTCCCAGAACACTTACTTGCGGACATATGCGTATTCGCGCAAACATTGATTTTACTGAAAACATCTTGCTAGAGACATACATTTGTTCCTGCGAAGAAAAAACATCTCTCAAACTATAATACTGTAAGTTTAAAAATTCAATACAATTATCAGAAAAAATATTTCAGAGTTCCTCATAGCTTTACCAGTTTACGTTATGCGAAAAATACTAATTCGATACGAAAATAAAAATATCACTTCCCACAAAATAAAATGATATGACCTTCACTTAGTCCCATAGCTATTCGATCGCCTATCATGAATCTTGCTGCTGTTGGAAAGACTACTCGATAGTTTCGCCCATATTTCTTCTCGACTTTCTGTGCCTCAAACGCGCACAATAGTGCCAGGTAAGCAATGTCTGCTTGTGCACTTGAATCTCTATTTCATTCATGTTCTAAGAGACGAGTAGCGGATATTGTTGAGGTTATTGAATGTTTTCGACATGTTCCGTTACACATGCGTTGATCTTGTATAGAATATTACAGGTTTTGT
This sequence comes from Medauroidea extradentata, assembly GCA_003012365.1. Lineage (NCBI taxonomy): Eukaryota > Metazoa > Arthropoda > Insecta > Phasmatodea > Phasmatidae > Medauroidea > Medauroidea extradentata. The sequence continues at coordinate 8,523 of PNEQ01121201.1, forward strand.
TGTTTATAATAAATAAAAGCATGAGTTAGTAGTTTTGCAACTTTTACTCGCCAGCGTAGGTCTATTTACAATTTAATATTTCAAAATAGTAACAGCAGAAAATACCTATCAAAGTTTAAAATGAAATTTGTGTGGTGAATTTTAGAAAAAATGCTATAGTTCATTTTTCTGCAAATCGCAATTATTAATTCCTCGTTTAATTTGTTCGCCTCTGATTTGTATATTTAAATTTATTCAGCGCATTTAGGTCCTTAGTTTCATTTCGAAATTCAAACGCTTAGCAACGGATCTTGTCGATTTTTATTAATCAAGGCTGCAAAATTACTTCCGTGCTTCGAGCGTCAGTAGTCCTACATGATTTGTAGAAGTAATAGTTCCGTGACAGATGAGTTACAATGTGATCACTCAAGTCACAACACAGTTACAAAATAATGCACGCGGGGCATGTTTAAATAAATCAGGTTCCAGGCACACATTTGTAATCTTTTTCATGACAAAGGTTTTTAGAGATCGTATCTTGCTAACTAACTCGATGTGTCAAGAATGTTATTTGCTTCCTACCAAGAATGAAAGCACGTTTCTAGTTTAACAAGGTTACCTGGGAAAGCGTTCCATTTCTGTTTTATTTTACTGCTGCATTGTTTTTAATTCCTAAGTTAGCCGAAAATTGCCTTACAGGTTTAAAATTAATCGTTACTGCTTAAATACGAATTTAGTTAAAAATGATACGTTACAAGCGAATGGTTCTGTATGACCGTATATGAGCAGACATGGCGTATTGCTAGCATGAGATCATTTCGCTGTCCTAGTCAGTTATTTACTACTCACGACTTGGCAGGTGCGTTGGCAGGTAGACGCCCAAGGCTGCCAGGATTAGAGGTCACCAGGTGAAAGCTATGGGGCCCCGTGGCCGATTGATTCTACAGTATCCACGATTCTTGCTCACGATCTCGATTTTTTTTAAGCTTGTGGCACCCGGCTCACCCTGATTGTTGAAAAAGGGAGCAAAGAGTACAAAGGCGAAAGATGCTGTCTCGTAGTTCTCTGAGTGGTAGTGGTGAGTTTTCAGCTCGGAGACTGGTTAGAACCTTAGAAAGATAACCCTTGAGGCTCGTTTGGACGAGGATGAAACTGTGGGGGTTGGACATTGCTTCCTGCAAGACGAGGATGAGGATGGGATGACAACAACACATCACCCAGTCCTAAACACGGAGAGGTGACTATATTTTCCTTCCCGGCTGGGCGAATTCGTGTCTGTTGGCCTACAGGTCAGGAATTGAAATCACCTAGCCAATATGTCAGACAGTTCTCTGGGTATATGCAGCCTTTAATAAATGATATTGTACACAATATAATATGAAATGTGGGTAAATATCGCTGCGATTTCATTACTCACCGTCCATTGTACCTAGAAAGTTTAGGACGCACGTGTATTTTTGTGCTAAATTCCTCTTATCCTGTCTTTGTAAAGGCATAAAAATATAAATATTTAGATCTAAACACGTAAACACTCATCTAAAAAAATCGTATTTAACTATCACAATAATTAGTCTGTTATTCCTGCTGTACCTGTGTAGGTGAATTATTCCATTGGGAATTACAATGGTATCAGCGGTATCGACAATCATTGTGTATAGTATATGTATACGTAGACTATTAAAAATTACTGGTTGCTTGTAGAAACTTAAACAGCATGTTAATATTAAAATATTTTTGAATTTTGTTACTTTGAAGATAACTGGTAGAAGTTTTATAATAAGTTGAGGTTAATAGAAAACCATTTCCTGTTAATTTTAGTGTGAGAATGATTGCAGGTACTGCATAATTAATGCCCGCATTCTTAGAGTATTTTAAATCACCGCCATCTTGACAGGACCAAGGAAAACAGAGTAAAGCATACCTATAAGGCCTTGCGCTCACAGTAGGTAGTCACTGCGATTAGTTTCAAGACATGCCACCATCCATGAAAAGCAGCACATCCTAGACCAAATTTAGATTATTTTCGTAGTTGAAGCTTTTTTTAGATAGCTACTAAAGTTAGCTTGTTAAAATAATGTTTAATGTCTAGGCTGTATTTGCTTTTCATTACTTTAAGGGTAAAACGTTTAATACCAAGAGCAAATTATTATTTTTTTGCTAAAATGCCACTTTCGATGAAAAAATTATGTAATTAAGTTCTAAGTACCTAATTATAGCCATACATATAACCCTACATAAAGGTTCACTTTATCTTGCAAACTAAATTAGATTTTTAAATATTAATTAGGGAATTCACTGAAACACTATTGAAATCAAGCAATTTAAAAATACTTTTTAAACTTTTTATAATACATTTACATGATATTGCTTTAGTATGCAAATAATATTTTTTAAGGTTTATTGCTACGGGTTGTTCTTTCATTTGAAACATGAATTATTAAAATCTGACAACTGCTTCTCACAATATAAATTTATGAACCTGATGTGGTGTTTTCATGTACTGCTGGTTGCGGAGTATCCGGGATTCCAGCCGAGTCATGATACCGGAAGCATCGGGAGTTTAATTTACGAAGTGTCTTCAACAGAGGCCAGAGCAATCTCCGACTAATTCGTAGCTGCGATGGAGGAAAGGTTAAGACGGCTATAATAATATATATTTTATAAATGTGTTCTAAACATTATGTTTTGTGTTGTCAGATTTAGCAGGATGGAATTCTGTAACTTAGGCTTTCGTTAGTGACTTAACGAGGTCGTGAAAAACGATTTACTCTGTTTTGTGGACGTAGGCAGAAAACTTGCATTTCAGAGGGCTTGGTACATAAATTAGAGTTGAATGAATTAATTTAAAATTTAGTGTTTCTCGAAGGCGGTGTGCAATAATAATAATAATAATAATAATAATAATAATAATAATAATAATAATAATAATAATAATAATAATCAGCCCAGTCCTTGCCAACAATTTTGCAGACATTTAGAAGAAATTTTTTATTTCAGAATGATGTATTTTTGGGCCACAATCTCGTGACGCCGAAATATCGTTCATTTGACCGCAGGATTGAACGACTGGCTAGTCCGCGAGCTAAAACTGAGTGCAAGTTCGTTTTCGCGGTGCCGTCGTCGCAAGCACCGATTGAGATCTGACATTCGGAAACTATTTTGGTTGAGACTGTTAAATCGATGCATCCAACCACTTCACCGACCTGAAACGTCTGTGAATAAGTATAGGAACGGCGTCATCAGCTAAGCGGAACAAATTCTGAACACACTATTACTACGTGGACTTACGTTAATGTAACGCCATTAAAATGCAATTAGTTGAGTAAACATTTATTTCGCTGATTTGTGGAATAAATGACGAGTTGTGTTAGAAGTGTGTAGCAGCAAATAAAATATTTGCTCGAGACATTGGTTGCTAACGGTCGAGTGGTTGCAGAATGAAATCCCGAACAACATGATGAAGTGAACTGTCTTAGTTTTTGTTAAGTTCGTTAAAATAAATGTTAACATTATAAACATGTAAATAATGATGTTGTTATACAGTATTTAAATTCGTGAACAGTGACCCATGTATAACTGTTCACCTGAGTAAATTTTGACTGGTTATGGGCAGATTCAACCAGGAGAAAGAAATTTAGTGAAAAATATTTTTTTTGAGAAATTCGTAGGTGGCTTTGGTTGTTGAGGCTTTACATCCGTATGGAGAGAAGACCGAGTATTGCCATAATTGATATCCATCCGGTAACAAAGTCCCCTTAAACCATCCAGGAATATCCATCACCTGTAGCCTTTGCAAAGAACAAATCTACAGCTTGCTAGAGTGTTCTCTATGGCATGAGGGTAGTAATAGGCACTTTGTCTCCGCGCTTTGCCACTCTGGTTTTTCGTGAACTATGCATTTTTTTAGTAATAGTCAAATGTATTTTATTCGATTTAGTGTAGTTTATGAATTGTAGTTTAAATTTACACTGATTGATGTATAGTTAGTTAAAAATATTTTTCTACCCCTGTCATATAACTTATTTAATATTTTTACACAGGCCTGTATTAGCCAAAAAAAATTAGAATATTCAAAAAAATATCAACAAAAATCGGATACTTTAACGTCTATTATCATTAAATATATTGATTAATTTGCTATAACTTTTATTTTAAATACATGTTCGTGTATTATGCAATGGTAGGACAACGGAATATGACTTGGTTGACAGTTTGAGCTTAACATCGTGCAAGTCCTTTAATTATCTGGGTTTATAAATCAGAACAAAGTACATTTTAAAAATATATTTTTATTTCAATTCTCTAGTCCAAATTCGTTAAATGATTTATTTATGAAGATGTAAACGTCCACTCAAGGTATATTTATACCACATATAAATTTACATACAATATAAATGTTACCGGTAAAGTAGAAATTAAATTAATTCAAAATGCGGCTTTGTGATTCTCGAAGGCGCCATTTGCCCCGGCTGTCAAAGCGCCCAAAGCAGAGATTCAGTCGTATATCTGTTATTTAACAATCGTACAACATTTATGAATTACGCCTTCTTACGAATATCGTAAGTCTGTTTTCGTACCGGAATGGTAGCTTCCTTCATTAAACTTCGCTTCTGGGGCCTCGGTTCACACAGTGGCTAGAACCTCCCACCAATGCGATCAGGGTTCGAGTCCCGGCGGGATTAGTGGCGGGATTTTCTCATGTGGAAATCGTGCCTGATGATGCCGCTGGTCGGCGGGTTTTCTCTTGGATCTCCTGTTTACCCACTCAATCTTATTCCGACGACTTTCCATTGTAGGGCCTCACTTCTAGTCGTTCTCTGGGGCAAGCAGATGTCTACGGGCACCCAGCCAGTAATAAATCTACATCCGGGGTGCGATACATTAATCCTCGGGTAACCTCCTCATACGATAGTTAATTTACTTCGCTTTTTAAGTTTATTTCAAAAACGGGTTTGCGGGAATTTTCACAGTTATTTTTTAACAGGATGTTTTCCATTGCAGGACATTTGTAGTACTAGAATAAACACGTTATATTTACTTGTCTTTATTCTGACGCAGTAAAATGTTATAGTCACCTCTGAAAGTTAGATATAGGCGATACTGTAACGGAAAAAAAACTGCATGCCAGTTCAGTGCCTAGGACTTAGAGGGTATGATGTATCCTATACGCGTGTTTGAATCGCCCTTGCTGCTTCGAAGCCTCGAACACGCCACTCCGTCTACTCAGACCATCATCAGCTACGTTGGAATTAATGGTTTTCGCCTTATTTTAGTTGCTGAGAAACACAGATTTTAAATATTCAATGACAATTCTGTGGTTAAATACATTATAGTCTATCTCATGTAACTTTTCCATATTTTGACATTTCTCTTTTGAAAAATCTTCCTTTGTAAATAATGTTATGATTCAAGATTGAACACAAAGGTCGAGACCCCACCTTACCGCCGCAAGAACTTGTCTTGTACAGTGTAGAGAGGGGTGTGAATGTGGCTTGTGGCAAGGGAGGCTGTGCTACACAGCGCCTCTTCCAGGGAAGTGTTGATGCAGGTCTCCTACCTGGAAGGGTGGCTTACCTTGTGGGCGGGTCGGGTCGGGCGACAATGGCCGGCCCTGTAGAGGCACCTCGGGGCCAGAGCGAGGCCGCGGGCGCAGGTAGCGACAGCTCGGGGCGGAGGAAGTCGACCGTCGTGTTAGCAGCCGTCAACATCTTCCTGTTTCCTCTGCCTCGCCGGTCTTCTCGTCGACCTTGGAGACGCCACTGGTCTAACCTCGTGCACTGCAGGTGCGCCGGTCACCCGCTCTGGTGGCCAAGCATAGGACCGCTAGCTACCGGGTTACAATAACACCGCACGTCAATTATACCACCACCATAGAAGTTCTCCTCGATTACTTTTACGGCATTAAGACCGGAATTTGACAACCCCAATTAATTAAAAAAAATAATTCCGGTTAATTTTTTTTAATTATATAGACTTTTATTTCTTCTATTCCAAGTCTATATTGTGTTGTAGATCAGTTCGCTGACTGTAAAAATCCAGCGATAGGTTTCCGAATGTAAGATGCTAAAATTTACAAAAAAAAAGTGATAAGTTAGTATAATGGGTTGTAATTTTATTATGTCTGAGTTTCGAGAAAATTTCGGAAATAAATATTTTATCCATAAGTTTGTTCGATGAAAACATTTAGCATATCGCTGTGGATTCATGGACTGGAAGTTTGATATCGCTTTAGGTTGGTTTATTAAAGATTTTTAAATTCATGATCATCGTCTCGTAACAGGTATATTAATTAGGACTTATTAGAGAATGACCCAGCATTTCCAATCTTCTTCGACAGGGCTGTTAACTGTCTACATTTCATTTACAATGTGAATTGATCTTGTAATCAACAACCGCCCAAGTAAGCTAAGAGTGTCGACCCCAGATCCCAGGCGAAAGAACAAATAGGGACTTTTATGTTAAATTTTGGTTAAAGTCGTCTGGCTCTTTGTTTATGAGAAAGATGTGATCGTAGTGGTAACAGCCTACCCTACATTCCCGCTCACTGGTATTTTGGACTATCTCGTAAACTAAGAGCCTTGCGACATCTTAACCAAAAGGCATTTTCTGCTTAGTTTTTATCACTAATTCACATGATGACATCCGTATCTGTGAGTCACCAGGTGAAGCTTAGTCTCCTGTTGAACCTATACATGTAAGCCATTGCTGTTTTCATTTATCTCGCTGCGGTTGTCATTACTGCACGGTCATTAAGGCAGTTCTTTCAATACACTAACATCTATGAACACACAAGTATTTTTTTATTTCTATACCAATATCTTCCTCTTCTCAACGCAGGAAATTATTTTTCTCCGAAAGCGATATCGTGAAAAGTGACCTAATGTAATTTTACACGTAAAGTCGTATTTTCGCTCTATACATCTAGACAATCGCATGGAACAGATTTGTCGCTGCTAACAAAATTGAAGGACGTTGCGGAGAAGATGGGCAGGTTGTCTCCTACGAGAGGACCGAGATGGTGACGGCGAAGATGAGCGACTCCAACTGCCGTCGTATAGGCAAGAAGTATATTTCCGCCCACTCATCAAAGAGGAGTCCCTTCTTGAAACTACTTCCCTCAGCTAACCTGACCTGCTTGCTGTCGTTCAAAAATGTTCAATTACAGTTCAGAATATATTCCTACATTGTTACACACTCTAAAAAATAGTTTGTAAATTTACCAGATGTGCGTATAGGAGCGCTAAGAAAGTAGGTATGGTAGAATAGTTCCCCAGACATCCTTGGTAGCACTCATAAACCTAATTATAAAACAGTCAAATGAATATTAAAGTTACCAGACTTGTATTGTAACAACTGTAAAAGTTTGCATATTTACAAGACGGAAGTATGGTAACTGTCCCATACTGCGTCTGGGATAATAACTTCCTAAAATTTTTAGGAAGTTTTTTTACGTTGCAGATCCACTGCCCTGTTTTCTTTTTACCACTGATGACCGCTAATACAGAAGATGAAAATGTTTTAAACAACTACAGCCTGTGAAATATTCGTGCACGTTGTACGAACTGAAAAATTTCCAAATTTTTCAGTTAGTTCAAATTAATGTGACCTCCTTTATTTGGCTTCACTGATCTGTAATAAAGGAATCGTCGAATTAGTTATGTCACAGCACATCGTAATTAAAAACAAACTCTCACAAATAAGCTAACTTAAAAACATCTTAATATGAGATTATTTGGGAAGGTTATTCTCCTTAATAATTAACTTGGGGAAAATGGTATGTATATTTTCTTAAGGAAAACTTAACTTATTTTGTCGGTTCACACTCATCCTGTCACCGGCTGTCTTGGTGAAAAAGGTCCTGGTTTAGCGTCGTAGTGTGTATCAATTTGAGTAACATGGTTACTCAAACCTCCAGTCGAATGTGGAAGTTGATGAACTAAATTAACGCTCTAATAATTTTGGTTTTTAAGAGCTTCTAGGTTAAATAAGTTCTTAAAATGTCTTAATCTTGTCCCGGTGCTCGTTCTGTGAAGAACTGTTTGGTGGAACAGGTAGTACCAAAGTTTTTTTAGGCCATTACGGTAACCAATTATCTCCAGATGGGGCGTGGGGCAGTTTAAAAGAGCCAGTTTAATATGCCCTAAGTTTTGACAATTTTTGACTGCGCACGAGATAAACATATGTTTAAATGTCGTCATCAAGACTGTTCCATACGTAGCCTTGCCAGAAGCACTGTTGGATCCAGCTCCCTGTGGACTTGTGCGTCCGCGATGAGGAAACATGGACGGTTCTCGCCCGTACGTGATGGTCTAGCAAGCTGTGAATTTAAAAATGACTTTTATAGGTCTACTTAACCCCACCGATCCTCAGCACTAATTCCCTCCCTATTATTTTATTTTTAAACTCAACAAGTCTTCTCGGCATATATTTCCTTGGGATGAAGAGGGGAAGGCTAGGAGCGCCCCAGTTTTGTGATGCATCGCGGCCTTTGCCGGCGACCCCGGGAGAGAGGAAGTGTTGTGAGTCCCCCCCCCCCCCCCCCCCC
>PNEQ01121202.1:0-31310 GCA_003012365.1 Medauroidea extradentata
AGGGGAAGGGGGCTTCACAGACTGTCAACAGGGCAGTGTAATGCTCCTGCATGGTGCAACGCTACATCGAACCTTGCTGCGCACACTCCACTCTACAGCGTGTCAGCAGGTGGTGTGCGGCGGAGTTGCCTAAGCTGAGTTTTCATTGCGCTCCCCTACGAAGACGGTACATTTCCGCCTACGGGTTTATAGTTAAAAAGTGCTTGTTTTGGCTCGTACTACCTGCCCTCAAGCGTTGTATCATGAATTAATATACACCCTGTATAGGTACCTATCGACTGAACAATTTATCTTGCACGCGCAAACATAAAGTGACGTGTCCCAGGAGATTAGACTTTTCCCGTCGTTAGCCGTTACACGCGGAAAGATACGAATTGGCTGGAAATAGATCTTTAGCAGGGCTTTTCCGAGTGCTCACTTTATTCCGAACCGCCTATACACACAACTTCAGCACATTTTGACATATCTGAAAGCAAATAATTTGTATAGGTAGCACATGTTTGATGGAGTTTGGTAAAGGAGCTGCATATTCCACAGTAAGTGTGATACACATTGTCTATCATTGTGACTGACGTTATTTAATGCTATGCTCTCTGTTTATACTCTTTTTGCGATAGTTATTTTTTTAAGCTTAAACGAAATCAGCTATAAAAATCGTTCTGGCAGTTTTGTTGAAAATTGTTTTGCCGTGATAGCTAATTTTTTCAAAGCAAGAAATAATATGGTTTCGATTAAAAAGGCAATTAATCAAAATTTCGTTATTTACATAATTAGCTGCAACCCTAGTATTCTACTGCCTTAAAAAAATCAGCCAACACGGAGAAGACAATTTTCAACAAAAATGCCAGACAGATTTTTTATATCTGTTCTTGTTAAGGCGTAAAAAATTAATACCGCTAAAAAAAAGTAGAAACTAGAGAACATGGCCTTAAATGTTGACAGTGAGTGGAAAAAAACTGTCAATATTTACAAGTAAGCTATTATGTATGTTCCGGATCACCAATTAAATAAAAACAGCTCGAATTGCAATTAAGAAAACTTCAAACTTCAAACAAAAGAAACTCTAATTTCGATAAAACAACGGAAAATGTCAATGATAATAACCGCGATAGAAAAATCATCAACTATCCCAAACAGACTAGAAAAACTAGCAGATAGTAACCGGGGCTCCAGGGAAATTGATATTGTGTCGCGGGCTAAATTAAGTCGCGCTCGGGCCGGTACGTCAATCTTCGGCTCGGTCGCCATCTTGGAACTGTCCTTGAACTTGCCTTTGTATTTTGACACTAAAGTAAAATTACTAAACGGAAACAAATCCCCGAAAAACGCCAATAAAACAGGGGGAATAACTCCTTACGGCTGTGTTCCAACTTATTCGTACCCGCACTCTACTATCACTCGTACTCTGCTAGGTCCCACAATTCTTTGCGTGTTCTATGTGTGCTCTTCATTTGGAACGCCAACACACTTCTTGCACGCTCACAGACGTAAATAAACAATGGCCCCGAGAGTATACATCGAGAACGCATTCACACTCTCTGACGTCACTTCCGAGCGAGAGTACGAGAGCATGCATTATTATCTAAAAAATCGGGGGAAAAAAACTAGAAAATTCAAACATATACGAATACTCTAAAACTAACAAAACTTCCTGACTTTTTTTTTTTTACCACATCCATACAGTTCTTCTTACTCGATGTTCCACCCCACGAATCAAATTTCCGTCAGTCATTTCAAAACAACTAAATTAATTATTTTCATTTTGCGCTACGAGTTGAGGCTGCTACTGAGTGCCAGGATCAAAATTTAACGATACATTTTCAATACTTATTTTTCTTACTTCAAATATTAATATTCAAATATTAATTAAATACTATTTTTAATTTTGAAGGTGACCGCGATGCCAAAGTAGTCAGATGTCTCGTCAACAATTTAGGCGATCCCCGGTGGGATGGTTGCAGGATTTGTTTTTCACACTGTAAATTTTTTTTTATGCTTTTACAAAGTAAATTCTTGGAAACCCAGTTGCTAAAGAAATTCCTTGTAAAACTACAACGGTTGTCCTTGTAATAAAATGCAAAGTATGTGTATGTTGTATATGTACTTGCAATAATGAAAAAAACATTTATTTTAAATAAGATTTTCTCATTAATAATGACACTAAATGTATTTACTTTTGAATTAATACGTTTTACATAAATAAATGGAAGTTTGTGAAAGCAGTCACATTTGGTTCGGACCCGTACCGCTGCACATAGATACTACTAATCTTACCCCTAGACCACCTTGACGTCTATGTAAAAAGTATTTTATAGGCCTATTTATATATTTTCAACGTACGTTTCAGTGACAAACCTTCTTCTTTTTGATTTTTTAAGCATGCAATCAACATCAAAGTTTTACTTTATTCCCAAAAAAATGATTTCCAGAGGATATGATTTTTGTATAATTGTGTAATTTCCAGCAAACACGTGACTTTGGTAGACTAACAAATCTTTCCAAAGTTTTTCAACAAAGAAAATCCGTGTAACTTTATAAACAAATAAGTTAACACGAAACATGCTATACATTTATAAAATATTGGAAAACTACAAAAAAATGCTTTGATGATTTTGCAGAGAAAATCTTTGTACTTTTGCAAGGATTTGTAAATTTACAGAGAAAGTCTCCACGAATTTTACAATTTTTTAAAGAATGTATTTAAGATGTTACATGTTTTTAATTAATGAAAATAAATGAAAAATAAAAAATTTTAACTCTTCCATATTAATTAAAGATCATCACATCATGTATGTATGAAGGTTTGCAACAATTCTTTATCGATAAAAGATCTGAATAATACAAATATTTCTACAGATACATTGCAAGGACGTCTTTTGTAAGTTAACAAGCAAAATGTTTTACAAGAGAAGTCTTTGTACTCGTGTTAAAACACAAAGGATATTATTGCACGGAGTACAAATTTTTTTACAGAGCCTGTGGGAAACTTGACGAACGTGGGCGCTGGCCAGCGGATTTTCTCAGGCAACTCCTGTTTCTCCCGCCTCTCTCATTCCGTCGCTGCTCCACCCTCACCTCATACACTCTTTAGGCCGAGCGGGCGACAGGCATGTCTCGCTAGTCGAGCAGCTGGCCCAACCCTCACCCCGGCCTTCTCTCCTACACAATGTGATCCTGCCCGAAGGCGGGAACGCACAGTGGATTTTCATTTACATTTTCAATAATTTTATTTATTTTCATTATTATTACTACATCAGATTTAATTTCTTTATTTACACAAAATTTAACAAGTTTCCACCTCATTCAATATTTGCCTAACTCAGACATCTACAATATTAAGTTGGGGTAATACAATAATATTATTTATTTAAAAACATTAATGTCCTTAAAATCAATTAAAACTATTTATCGCCCTTATGATTCATTCTTGGTCATATACCTAGCAACATAAACCTTCATTACACAAGAATCACTTTTTCTTCAACCCTGCTATTAGTAATCATATAGGAATAGGCTTCATATTTTACTAATATAGTCCATGTTAATGTAATATTTTATTGAAGGTTTTAAATTTTTTATTTATTTGATATTTTAATAAGCATTCAATTGCTTAAATGCATTTATCTATATCCTCCCAGAAAACCATATAATATATTAATATATTTTCGATAGTTTGTATCACTGGAACATAATGGGCTGTCGTCGTGATTTTTACTTCAATTTGTTAAGTATACAAATAACTAAGACAGGACTCCCAGACGTTTCGAAATTTGATAATTAAGGGGGTGAAAATACGTGAAATGCGTAATCAAATATTCCTCTATATCTGTCGAACCAATTGAAATATCGAAGGGCTCTTTGTTTTAGTTTGATGCTTATGTAAATATCCAAAATACAATTTAAATATATTTTCCGAATTCGGCTCCAAAGAGGTAAAAAAGGGTAAAATGTGTTTTCGATTTACAATCGATATATATCGACACACTGATCTTTTACATATGGACGTGATTTTTGTTTAAGATTGATGCTTACTCAAATACCTGAAAAGTAATTTCACGAATTTTCGAAATTCCACACCTAAGGAGTTGAAAATTGTGAAAAGTGATAAAGAGAGTTTTCAATTAATCGTCGATTTATCTTGAACCCAGTGTTATATTGTCGTGTTTTTTACGTTCAAGGGACGCCAGTAAAGTAGTCCATAATGTGATTCAAGGGTTTATTGAAATTCAGTCTCTTAGGAGGTAAAAAGACCTTAAATGTGTTTTAGACAAATATTCGATATATATCGAACCCATCGAGATATTTAGTTAATTTTTGCTTCCGGATGATGACTACGTAAATGGCCGTAAAGGGTTTCAAATTTTTAAAAATTCGGACTCTCAGTACTGTACAGTACGTGATTTTTAATGAATGATCTAGTTTGCTTTGACTTAATAAGCTATTTTCACTTCACTTGGATACTTGAACATATTTTTAAGGTGCGGAAATAAGATTTTTCGATATTCGACACTTACAGGGGTGAAAAGGCATAAAATGTGTTTTCAATCAATTCTACTTGTTATTAGTTGTAAGCACTTAATATTTAATAATATTCAAAACTGTATGTAATTTAAGTGTTTAAGTGTAAGAAAAGGTAAAATGCCTTAACTTCGCCACATTATTAATAAAGACGTTATATTATATTATATTATTATTATGATACTATCTAACCAGTAGAGATTTTGAGGTATTGTTCGTGTCAGAATTATGCTTACATAAGTACCTAAAAAAAAGTATTGCAAGTTTTTTTTACTTTATAAGATAACTTAATGAAGAAGACAACTTACTTTGTGAACTTTCAAGGCAGACAATCCTAAAAGCAAGTACGATCAGCGAGAAATAAATTATACAGGAGTTTCATTCTATAGTTCTATCGAGACGTGGTGTTGTACAACCTCTATAAGCACAGGAAACCAATATCTTAATTTTTTAAAATTAGTTTTCATAAATAATTTCGACGTTCGTAGCTCCGATCTATTGTTCGGAAGGTTCTGGGTTCAAATTCATTTAAAGGCCGTGCAAATGTTCAATTCTGACACACGAAAACTGCAAGGAAGATGGAATTAGTGCCAGTTGCATGAAGTTCAAAAGTGGTGAAAATGGATTATGCAGTCCACTATCTACTGAAGTTCCTCGACAGCATCAACCCACATATACCATTTTACTAACCTCAAGGTTAGGACATCAAATACGTTCATATTTAAGCGGAACGTTAACCCGTAAAAACTCCCTGCCACTTAACTTCAAGTGAATGTTTTGAAAAACAAAATGTTATTGAGGGCAGCAACACCAATGGTTGTGCTCGGAGAAAATCAGTCTTAATACCGCGTAAACTACGTATTTCATTCGATTACATGCATGTGTTATTTAAGTTGCCCAACGATTAATTTTTTCTCTCCTAATCCTTGCCCAGACATCTATAATATTTATTTCGATTACTCACTATTGTTAGCATACATTCCGAAGGAAAAAGTAGGCTAATGCAATAACCTTTCTGTCTGTGTGTCTGTGTATGTATGTATGTTTGCGTATCCATGTGGGTGTCCCCTGCCTAAACATTTTTGGAACCGGTGTACGGAATTTCATCATTCTTTGTACTAATATCGTACTTAGTAACCTGACTTGACTTTGATGTATTTCGCTTATGCCCTATTCATATTTTCAAAATGGTGGCCATTTTAACATTTTTCGATCACAGGATATGTCTAAGGAACCGTATTTTAGAATTTCATCAAACATATAGAACCTAGTAAGATGAATAGTCTTTTATGCGTTTAGTTCATGCAGGATACACAGTCTTAAAGTGGTAGAAATATTTTATATTTTTAGCATTGTATGACAACAATATACGAAAAAATATTTTCCGGAATTTTTATTAAATTTAGTTCACATATACTAATTTGTAAGCTAACTTGACTATTGTATATTTTGTTCATCCTGGGTTTTTATTTGAACAAATGCAGCCATTTTTTTAGTTTTACGTAACTGAGAATTTTTTTTTCCGTTTTTTAATAATCTTGGTACTTATATACAGCTTGGTAAGTTGACGTTTTATTGAGTTTTTGTTCCCATCATGTTCATATTTTCGAAACGGCAGTAATTTTTTATATATGTATATAATAGTTTGACATACCCGAGGAATTATTTGTTTTCGTAATTTTATTAAACCTAATACACATATTCTATTTGGCATACTGTCTCGACTTTTGTGTATTTCGTTAATCGTGTCTTCATATTTTTATAATTGTGACCTGTTTTATGTTTGTAGCACAATATAACATATTTCAGGAAATATTTTTCCAAAGTTCTTTAATCTCGGCATGCATATTCTACTTAGTTAACTGGACTTCTGTGAATTTGGTTCATTCGTTGGTCGTATTTTGAAAACGGTGGCCATTGTTTATGTAAAGGGTGGAATGAAACCTCAGAAAATGTTTTCTTGAATTTTATCAAACTGGGTACGCTTATATTACTTAGTAAGCTGATATAACTTTTTTGTATTTCGTTTTATCACATGTCAAATTTAATATTATTATTAGTATTTCCAGATATACGTAAATAATTTTAGCTTTCAGGAATAATTTGCATCCACTTTAAGCAAAGTAGGCTTGTCAGCAATACTGGTAACATCTTGATTTAATTATGTAATTTTCTAAAAAAATCGACTATGTACATTTATCTTCAGTGTGATCGGCTCTAGGATACATAATTACCCACTACCCGCTTTTTCACCCAACACATTTACGTTATTTATTTATTAAATATACTCCCGAAAATTAAACAGAAACTCACGTTTTGTAAAACAAAAAATATACGCCTGAAACTGCAAAAATTAAAAAAAAATTTAAATATTAGCATTACTATTTGAAACGGCTCCGTTATGATTGCTTCTCATCACAACGTGGCAACATATATATTTTTTAAAATGTTATTTTTTATGTTTTTAATCTCTACAGTTTTAATTTATTTCTGACATTTGTACAGTAAGCACTAGTTCCGTAAGGGAAAAAGTACCAACGCACAGAGAGTTTCTTGAACGAGTATTTTTAATATAAATACATTAAATTCTCGTATATACATCTGCATGTAACAGTTCTGAAATACTTTAAATTATTGATTTTTTTTAAATTTTTATTTTTAGTTTCAGCATTTTTTTTAAAACAAATAATTTTTATTCTTTATATTTATGAGCATGACATTGTAGCCTGCAATGTCTTTATCCACTGTGATTTTTTTTTTAATTTGGCATATCAGTTGGTTTTAGTGTAGCCCTTAAAACGGAAACATGCAAAATATGACTTAAACAAGCTATTACGCGAAAACTATGAGAGATAAAAAAAATTTCATAAGAGCCTAAGTTAGTTACAATTAGTGTTAAAATAAGAAAAGACTATCTGGTACAAAAAAAATTAAAAAATGGTGATGAAAATTTCTCTGCACTACCGAGGACACGCGACGTGACACCCGACACCACGATATTGTTGACGAGTTTACCCTGCCCCTCCCCCTCCCCCTTCACCTTAGCTTAGGTTGTGCGTGCCGACCGCCAGACTATAGCTGCTCGACTACATTGCAGTAGTTTAAAATATGTGTTTATCTACACTGTTATATACGCTCCCTATATACGAAAGTGAAGTACTTTCAAAACATCATACGCATTGAAATTAGTTTTACCGAGCCCTCCATCATTGCTAAAAACAGCCTTGTCACACAGTTACGTCGTTAGGTGTCCATCGACCCAAATATAGTAATAAAGGATTAAGTAACTACCTTAAATTAAATTTTACACATCATTGCTGAATAAATAAAGTATTTTAATGCTACACATTATATTGTCATGTTTAAGATAATATCTAAATATATACAGAAACACATAACAGTAAACTGCAATGCTGCTATTCACAGACATTTTCAGTAACTTCTCTGAATATTCATTTGTGACTCAAAACCGAGCGTTTTACGCGGTGCTACCAGTGACTTAGACAACGTGCGCGCAGTATTCCTGACAAGGTATTCACATGTGGCCCTATTTTAAGATTCAGTTTTTCAAAGTTAAAATTGCCCAGCAAACTCTGTACAATACACATTTTTTTACATGTTTGCAATTTTTTCACAACTTGAGAAAATTGCTCACATTTTAAAGGGCATCTGTATGATTTTAAATTCCTTGCCCCGGAGTGTCGCGAAGTAACTTCCTGAATAGTACAGAGGCTACTTTGGTATTTTCCATATTAACAGGAGTTGACTGCACATACTTGCCCCATGTGAGAATAAAAAAATTGGAAAATTTAAACTTACGTAATTAGTTTGTAAAATATCAGAACGTGTTCTCGCAGAGGCCTTGTGGAAAATAATCCTCCTCTACGTATTGAACCCATAGGTATGCTGTCTATTTTTACTTATGTTAAACTATCTCAGCCTGGCATCGGTAAATATTGTGCAAGGAATCTACCAAAGCTTTAGTTTGGAGGGCAGTATGTAATATTTGCGTGGAAATTGGGTCTTTAAATGCCCATACATTTTTATAGTATCCCCCTCGTAATATGACGTGTATACTATTGTATATACGTAAATAATGTCATATATTTGGGCCACATACAAAATCGGTAATTTAAGAGATCTCTTGTGTATTATAATATAAGGAATATTATAAAAATATCAATAAATATATTAGTAATCATGTAGTGCAACAAGAAGTGTTATATGAGTAATTAACATAAAATATGACGGTGATTAAAACTATACGAGTGCCTCGCACCACATAAAAGTTGATCATATTGGTGTATTGTTTAACAACTGATTCTGTGAGTGTTTCGATGTCAGTGCGGGTCTCGCGACTGATAGTCATATGAGTAACCTCGATGAAACTCACCATGTGGCTAATACTTAGAAACGGTGTGTGATAGTGCTCAAGGCGCAGTACAATCAAGCCGTATTAGGATATTTGGACTCCATGAATCCTTATCCCCTCCAGGTAGGAGGTCATGATCATACGACTCAGGTAGGACCAGAGGGAGTTTGATGGCTGCTTGGAGAGACAGATTCCCGCAGGCGGTCATGCAAGATGACCCTGTGACTGGTCAGAGGACGAGAACTTGTATAATTTGTTGAAGGCCAGTAGGCCATAATCTGTCAGTTTTGTATGTAATTTTGATGTTGTATAAAGTTGTAATGAACATATGAATATAAATAATATGTACCAGAACCGTAACAACATCCGTGTTGTCATTTCAATGACTTCACTCAGTGAAGTCTGACTAATATAATGAAGTACTTCGCTGTTGGGATACTACATTTTGTTGTTTTGAGGACGATAACAGTCTAAATGTGTAATCACGTTTTCCTCATACGTAGTGGACACATACACGAATATACGCGTATACATGCACATGTACGCACACATGTGCAGACATATTTAACTAAGTGAAAAGCGAGAAATATGTAGTTTTATTATCGCAATAATTTACTCATTTCCCCCCTTTACTTATCATAAATTGTCTAGCTCTAATTTGGATTTTTTTTGCAATTTCTCTTGTTAAATTACCTGAATTACTGCCCACTACTCACCCCTTCCACCAACCCGCCAATTTTAATTAGTTCTAGATACGCCGGTAAATTATCTCTGTACAGTGAAATGTGTTAGACTTTACGATTATTTTTTAACCTGGAGTGTTTTCATAACAAACGTAGAAAAAAAAGTAAACTGTGTTGCTTAGATAATGAAATATTTACTTTAAAATCAGTTACTTGAGCATTTAGAGGACGTTTCCACCGATGCATAATACAAATGGTTCATGGAAGGCGACTCACCCAAATGCAATAAATAAATAAATGCAGTTTTAAATTAAAGTTAATTATATCGATAGTTTTTAATGGGAGAAGAGAGGGGTACCTAAGTTTAAAAAAAATCATTACCAGTGCAGGCATTTAAGTAGAATGTGAAAATAAAAAATTCTGTTCTAGTTAAAAATTAGTAATATAGATTGATTTATTGATGTTGCTGCTCAGTACTTACCTTCAGTCAGTGACGCACAAAAAAGGTGCGCTATCTTTCCGTATTGAGAAGCCACTGGGGTCATTATGGTTTTGAGACAACCGCTAAAGTAATTCTTTTTAAGTCGAGGGAAAGAGAGACATTTAGAGGGAAAAAGAAAATTTGAGACGTTTTGGACATTTTTGAGAATAAGAAGGGTAATTTTGGGGACAAATAAGGGAAATACTGGTGGCCGAGGGCATTACGTCACAAGGACACAGGAAAATGGCGGGAAAAGTTGACAGCTTACTAAGCTAGTATCGATATTGGCTATTGTTTATTCGAAGCTCCGTTTCTCTCTTTCAAAATGCCCTGTTAGAACTGAACAGCTGTAAAGCAGAACGTATAGTATGTGATTAGTCCCAAAACTATTCACACGGTTAGATACTACAGGTTATAGGTAGGGCCATGAACTTTTCGCGGAGAGAATTTTGCCCAGTTTGTTTCAATGCCTTACATGCATACTTTCATAGTCAGTGATTGGATGTTTTAACTCTCGCGCGTCTTGGGGTCAAACTTGCCAATCACAGGAGTGTGGTGTCGTGGCAACCTTGCTGTGATTGGCGCAGTCTATTGAGACACGTCACTACCCAAAGACACGCTGTCAATAACAATGAAGCAGAGATGCAGATGTGGAGGTAAGGCACTGGAACAACCTGGGGGTACAATTCTTGTATTTTCCCTGGACAACTGCAGTGTACTTGTTGAAGAGTTGTAACTCGCCGAGAATGTCTGCAAGCTACTGGGTGGAGCACAGGGCCGCATACAAGCCCGGTCATCCACGACGACCCGGCCAGCCACGACCCCGGGGGTCGAAGCCGCCCAAGTGCAGGCAGTGAAATATTCAGGCGGTGTTGTTTGGCGGGCCGCCATCAATCATGCAAGCCAGCAGAGTGCGCAGCAGCAGGACGCCTCCTCTTCTCGCAGTTTGAAGAGAGTACATGCCGCTATACTTCATACACTCCGGCCATCCCTGCTGTATTCCCTGCTTCACTTTACCCTGGGACAATGTGGTTTGATGGTTGCATACACACTGCTCGTACTTAGCACTGTATACTTTCACCCCTCACCATCTTGTTTCATTTACTGTCCATTAGACATACAAGAGCAACTAAAGTAGGTCTTATTAAGAAACGTTCTCGGGAAAGACAGCCACTAGTTGAACATCTTGCACATAGAGACAATTAGACAAGTGGTGGTCAAGTAAGAGTCAGTCTAAGATATCAAAACCGATCACAGTCGCTTTGATCCAATAACACACAAAATTGCATCTTAACAGTATATTATATTTGCATGTGCCAAAAGTCAAAGAGCCGAACTATAGACGCCAGGATGTATTTTTCTCCTTCGTTCATTTTATTCCAGTTTTTAAGTTAATTTCGCAATTTTTTTATCTCTAATAAGCGCTTACGAAAACGTAGTAGGTATAACCCTACTCGGTAGTATTGGTCACGTGACTGGACCTACTCAGTCGTTGGATGTTGAACGAGCGGACATTAATCCGAAGAGTACTATTTTGGCGGCCTTAAAAAAAAAAAAAAAAAAATATACGGCAAAATCTGCAGAAGCTGTGACTTCAGTCGCCGATCTGGCAGACCTATGTAATGAGGTTAAAACAGTGCAGAATAGCCTTATCTACTGGTACAAAATACGTACACACAATTGAAAGGTTAAAAATGTACATATATGCTTAGAACACCTAGTTTTTACTAATTATATAATTTATTCCATTCCTGAATTACGTCCTGTGGCGATACTGCTCCAAACTTCTAGTTCAACAAAAATACTATGATCCGACGTAGTATTTTCCGTGAAAATGCACTTAAACCGCCTTACAACATATTTTATTTTACAGTACGTACACAAGCGGGAGTCTCTGTTCGTTTACGTTTTACGCGCGCTTTCTTGTATATCGTCTGCTGGCGTCTATCTACCATGCTCCCGAGCAGAGTATATCTGAGTGGATCCGGTGACGAGATCGAGTTGAAGATTTAGAGTTCTTGATTGCCGGTAGATCTTTATCGCATGACGTTCTTGGCCGATTTTAGAGTAATATTTACACTATCAAGTAGGTCCAATGTAGTTTTCATGAGCGCTTAGTGACGTACTGCTACGGTTTTACAATTCCACAACACCAGAGGCAGCGGCGAAGGAATGCGGACAGTGGCTGTTTTACAAATAACATTGCCAAGCTTCGGGACAATTTCCGCAACTGATTGTTGGCCAAGAATAGGATGATTCGCGAAGTTAAGGGGACCTCAGTTCCCTTGCAAAACCATCTTTAGCCAGCAGGGATAGCTCCACCCTGGGCCTAGGAAAGGAACAATCAGAGTAGAGGATTCTGACGACCTGGTGAGGGCGTGAAGAATGGTTAGGAGCAACAAGCTAGAGGTTGGGAGAGATGCTCTCGGACTGTGAGGACGACCAGACATCTCGTCTGGGGGTCGAACCTGGACACGGGGCGCGGCTGACATCGAGACTCTTCTACTACCGTCGATCGGCAGCTGCGTGGTGAGTTCTATTGGTTTGGGCTGAGAGCGATCCTTAACCTATCTCCTATCTACTCT
The DNA here is from genome assembly GCA_003012365.1 of Medauroidea extradentata. Classification (NCBI taxonomy): domain Eukaryota; kingdom Metazoa; phylum Arthropoda; class Insecta; order Phasmatodea; family Phasmatidae; genus Medauroidea; species Medauroidea extradentata. The sequence goes on from PNEQ01121202.1 coordinate 12,640, forward strand.
AGCTCTACTCCTTCCCTTCTTGTCTTGTAACTGTTGTGATCTAGTTGTTTACTTAATAAACCTCTGTTACCTACTTCTTATTTTATTTCTACTCCCTTCCTTTCCTCGTATATTTTCCTCTCTAGCCACCGAGCCTTCTGCGAGGTGAGCGAAGGGGAAATACAACAATACGATATGACAAAAGTAAAAAAGTGTCGTTATAGTCTTTTACCTTTCCATGTGAATAAACCTAATGTCAGGCCAGTCATTTACGGACATACGAGTCTACGCACAAACATTGATTTCGTTGAAAACATTTCGCCACTGATTACTCTCAAATGAAATAAAGCTAGTTACACTACAGGTTAAGAAGGTAATCGAGTTTCTTGTGGACGAGTTTGATAAGGGAAAAAGTTCAGTAGCGCTGGTATATGTAAGGATTCAGTTTTATGCTTGTGATTATTGAGATAACTTCGGGTACAAAACCGAACTTTCCGAAGGCGGACGTTCTCGCCATAAATGCCAGAATATAGAGTATCCTTTGAAACGGCATGTTATATAACGCAGCGCTAAAACAACCATCTTAAAATTGTGGGTTTAACGAAGCCACTTTGTAAGAATCAAGGAACAGCCGTTTTTGCCCATTTTCTGAGCAATAATTATTCTCAAGTAACGTGTTTATGGAGAACAGTCTCTGACGCAGAAATATCGTATATTTTATTGCTGAACATGAGATCACGCTTAACAAATGTGACATTCTGGATTAATGTTTGCTCATGAAGTTGGCAAATATAGTTATCTAGGATAGTTATTGGTAGTTTTTCCATATTGATTTCAAGAAATGTGTATATTTTTATTGGTGATTTTAGATTTCATTTGTCTACCAAACACTCTGACCAACTGCAGTGCTACTACAGGCAGAAATTGTCCGTAGCCAAACTAGTAACATTCCTAACCTGTAGCAGAACCAACGTTAACTGAAGTTAACAAGTATTTGCTAGGCAATAAAGTTAAAGAAGATCAAATCCTAGGAAACAGGTTTCGCCAATTTAATAACAAACAGTTTGCCAAAACGATGAATTTTGATTAATTATTTTTTGCACATAAGTTCACGCATTTAACCGTGACGCAAATACGTCACTTGGACATGAAATTTGGCCACACAATTAACAAAAATTACTTTCCATAATTGCAATCATTATAAATGTTCAATATTTTCAACCAGATACTGTTAGCTTTATACACGTATTTTGTTGTTTTATTTACGTTTTATTAAACTTCAGAAACGAAAATGTATATTATTATAAATAATAATAATCAAAGGATAAGAAAAGCATAGTGTTAATTACATACTTCAAAAATGTTTTAGGGGCAAAATAATATCGCTTCGTATAAAAAACGGCACATGACTGAGCAGCGTGTGTGCATGGAGATTTACATCCGTCCAAACGAAGAGGACCAATTTTTTGGAATTTGATCCGGCTGTTATGATCAGACAGTGTATCTCTGGGTAAAACATAAGTATAATGCAGGCATGCCTTGGCCAACAGTCCGCCTGGACACTGACCTAGTTTACTAACCGGCAAACTCGGCCAAGGTATCACAATACTAAATACTAGATACAATGCGACAGTGGAACTCCTCACTCTACAAGGATAGTAGTCGACGACACACGGCGTGGTACAGGGTCGTGTGATGTTGAGTAAGAAGTCTGCCTGCTTCGTATCGATATCAGGATGTACTAGGACGTCCAGATATGTTCGTCATATTCGCTACATTACGTTAGCCTCGGCAACATGTTCCATAAGGGTATGTCGACCTAATATTTCAGTGGCTATTTAACCTCATAATTTAACTTTAAAAACTGTCACTCTTTGCGTTATTGTACTGTATATCATAATGTGTTAACATTGAAATCGGTATGTTAGTTATTTACACCAACGGAATATTATGTAGTAACACAGCCCCCTTAACAGTTATAACTAAATATTCATCCTCTTATCAGAGTTGTATGCTATTTTTACAAAGCATAATGTAATATAACCTTTTCGCTGAGTACCTGAACTGGTTCTATCATCGAGGCTTTACGCAAACACACAAGCTAAGTACCTGAACAGGTTATATCATCGTAGGCTTTACACAAACACACAAGTTAAGGCCAAAATAAATGATAGTTGGTGCAGCTATCATCAACACGCAGATATGTAGCTCTTGGAGCTATGAAGATGAAGATGGTGTACTTTAATATGACTCTGACGATACTTTTTTTTGCAGTGTGATTTTTAGGGTTGGCATGATTGTAGCTGCTGCGTTTACACTAGTTTCACTGTGATGTCGGTTATTTTCAGAACAAAACAAATGAAAAAATCTTGTCTTGTAATTTGCTTATTAACTGAAGGATTAAAGATTAGAGTCAGGTTGGTAACTATAGTTGAAAATAAGTAAACAAACACGTATCGAAAACGAAAAATTCAATAAGGATAAACGTAATCATAAAAGATTTTTTAAAATGTCAGTAGTACATGCCACTTGTACGCCAGCTGATGGCTATGAAGTGGCATATTGACAGGCCAATGGTGATACATACATAGTATGCCATTTGTATGCCAGTCTCATACGAACACATCTGGGCAAGTTATGGACAGGATGTGGTCAGAAATTGGCTGCTACTTCAGGGCAAGCAGTGGAGTGGGTTGCATCCCAGCTGAAGGGCAACTGTTTGCCAGCTTGCCACTAGATCGTAAACTATAAACATGCCATATGTGTTCTGCTACATTTATACGTGGATTAGAATCTACAATGGACAAACGTGATGAAAATTATAAGTTTTATTGACTGGCCATATTCGGGAAGCAGAGGCACCCTCTGATAGCTTGGTCAGTATAGTGTAGGGCTCGTAGCAGTGGTTAACTATGTAGGCTGGAGAAGACATGAAGGGGACTTCCCCCTTCCTTTCCTATGAAGTGTCGAGGTCATGAACGGAATAAGAGTTCCAATGCGGCTCCAAACTGTGGCAGGACTGTGTGTAGTGGCCGACCAGATCACGGGATCACAGATTTGCTGGGTCCTCAGTGTAGTGTGAGAGGCACAGGAAGACGCCAGACAACCCTGCACAGTGGAAATTAGTTCTACAATCACCTGTCTGGCTAGCTGGAATGTGTCTGTGCTGGTTGGGCGTATACAAAGTTCCCCGCCTATGGGTGGTCGAAGCGTGTATGGCCAAGCAGCTAAGGCCACTGAGTTAAAATATAAACTCCTCTTTTCAGATGTGGAAAACATGTTTCTACATCTAGTACCACCAAAGCGACACGCGTTCCCTCTAAGTGGTGTTTGGTTTGTAGCGAGAAAATAGTATGTTTCCGTACATTATTTTCTAGTAGACTGTTTCGTATTCAATTCTCCTTAAAGCCGTCTGCATGTGTAGAGGGAATACTGACCGCGTGTACAAGTATCTAATCATAATGTGCAGTGAACACATTATAATATGTATGGGATATTTGAAAGAGCAACTACAGTATCTTATTGATAACAAACAGATTTATGTTTAACAGTCTCGGCAGAATACCAGCCAACATCACTACAAGGTGCTCAGCCAATCAGGAGAGTACTTGCCTCTCATTGGCCGAGAGCCCAGCCAATCACATAAGCTTTGCTGCTATTCGCCGATCAATTTTGAGACCATCCATGCTATAAGTCCCAATTTTCTAGCGAACTTGGTGGTCCGACCAGCTGTGTCTCAGTCAGAAGACGGGATAGATCTCAATCTTCGAAACGTTGCATTTTTTCGTTGATTTTAACCTGTGTTGTCTGTTGTTTTTTATTTGTTGTACACTGTCTATTAATTATGTATTTTTTTCATCTTTTCTCATATTGGGAACCTGGTTTTTCTTTGTGTCTGTCTTTTGTGCTTGACTGTTATCAGACTCTTGACTGAATTCAATCTTTAGAATTCTTGACGAAGTGCCTCTGGGATTGTTTATCTGTACGTTTTCTGTATTTTGTATGTTGTTTTGTATTTTGTCTTTCAATACATGTTTGGTCAACAAAACACGAGCAATGGCATATGTCCTCAAAATAATTAATTCCAATTGTAAACTCCGATTGCAACAAACATTTAAAAATCTTATCTTATTGATACAAATTAAATACTATATTATTGGTACTACTTGTAAGATTACATACTGTACTGTTGTGGACATACGTCATAGCAATATTTGTCGTCCCAGAAATCCAATATGAGATCAAGAAAAAACAAACGAAAAACGAGAACATGAGAAAACAAGCCTAATTTGGCTGTAGTCTACACATCGATAAACCAAAACAAGAGAACATGGAAGATCCCATAAGGAGTAAGTCAACAACAAGTAAATAAAATACTAAATAAAAAAGTCGAAAGACAAACCAATTGATATGTAAAACTCAGGACATCACAACTAAGACAAGCACAGACAGTACTGAGTCGAAGACAATAATGGACACAAGACAGGATATCAACGACGACGTCACAGACAAAACACAACAATGAAGACACAAAAGAACACAGTAGATTTCTTAAGACCGACTTTTCATGACGTTTCGGCAGCTGACATCTGCTTACGTCATCAGGCGAAGTAAAAGTGAAAACTAGAAAAAAAAAAATTGGACAGTATTTACAGTCTACGGCTCTGGTTCTAACGCGACCAGTGGCAGTCGAGCTCTCTCCTTGTTGACCGCGCACCATTTAATGGGTTGTACAGTCTATTTTCACTTTGCAAATAATTCTATTTCTTTTTTTTGGTAAAAGTTTCCGCATGTTTCTTCTTGTGTTATTCACAATAAATACGGATTCATTAATTTTCTTTTTGATAGGGTGTGTTTCTAGTGTAAGTGGAGTGGCATTTTCCCATAGTATTTTAAGAATATTTTCCCTCACATGTTCGGTCAGTTTGGATTTTTGTATCTCGCCTTTTTTGGTGTTATTTTTGTGTTCTTCAATGCATGTGGAAAGTTGTCTGCCTGTTTCTCTTATGTATACACTTCCACATTCGCATGGCATTTGATAGACACAGTTATGTGTTTGAAGTTTGTTAATACCTGATTTAACCTTTGTAATGATGCATTTTATTGTAGTCTTAGATTTAAAAGCATTCTGTATATTGCACCTGTTGCCTAGCCTTCTTTTGTTCTGAAATTCCCCGTACATATGGGATCAGTAAGGTTCCTGCCGGTTTGCAAATGTGTTTTGTGGATTAACGAGAAGTATTATTGGGTAGCCATTTGCGAAAAGTTCTTAGTCTTTGTGGTTATGTTCAGAAGCAGTGAAAAATATTGCAATGGCGTATGTACACGATACTACAGTATGTTATTCCGTTCTATTACACGAAACATTCGAAGACACTATATGATTACAAAGACAATAAGTGACTTACCTGTTCCCACAAATAAACAGAAAACCAAAATGATCATTGGTTATCTCATGTGTTCAAAAATTCTCAGGGATAGTTAAACTACTTTACTATGAACGGAGCACAAACATTTTATAGATAAACTTATAAAATCAAATCATTGTGACAAAAGTAAAACCGTCTAAAAATATAAATGTAAGGTAAAGAGATTTTGGACAGAACTTAACATCTAGGTCTTTGGTGTTCGTAAGGGATGACATAAGGTGAGTATGGAGCAGCGCAGGAATGAAGGGGCGTGGGAAGCGGGAGATCCACGACAAAACACGCCGACCAGCTGAATCGTCCGACACGATTCCCACATACAATGCATAAATTGTCCGTGAATTTACGGATCCGTTACGGAATTGTCTGTTTAATTAACAGATTTTTTTTATTTCATTAATTAAACATGTGTAAAACTGCGAGAAGAAACTAAATAATAACCGAACGCATTGTGCCTGCATCCTAGAGAAGTCCCATAAATATGCGAGTATCCATAAGTGGAGCTAGTTGCCTCCCATTAATAACAGACACTTCTGGGGAATTTTTTTTATCAGCGCTTCTCCGTAAAACAACGAAAACTATTTTTAACAGTGTGTTTGTGAGAGATTTTAGCAACTATTGTTTAGTACTTCTTAGTAACATACTAAAAAATTGCACTGGCGTTCGGTACCACTTGAAATACTCTCATGTACACCGTTATAAATTTCAACGGAAATGTATCGTGAATAAACTGAAATAGGGTCCGTAAAAATAAAATACGAAAATGTCTGTAGTAAATATACACAACGTAATCATACGTAATGAGTCCATAAGTTTGCTGACACTTGCAAGGTAAAAATCGTAAATTTTTGGGTTAGAGAGCTGTAAATATTACGGCTATAGTTAAATAATATCACCGGTAAATCTGCAAATTTACTTATTTGTAGAAATGCAATTATAGCATTATATTCATTTAAGAATGACTCAGTTTTATGTGCTAAAACTGTTTTACGGAAACTTCTGTTGGATTAGGAAATAAGTTTCCGTGAATTCACGAATGTATCCGGAACAATTTCAACCGGAAATTTCGTAAATCGACGGGAAAGTATTTTCACAGCGTACGAGAAACCTGGGACCAACCAGCCCGGTATCGAACCCGTATCACCTTGGCGGGAACTAAGTGCTCTAGTCACTGCGCCAATCGGGACTCAACTACAATAAACCCGAAAGCTAATAAATATACGTATGAAGTTCTCTGACAGCGGGAGTACCTGCATATGAGCAGCTGGCTGGCCTTAGATCAAGAGTACGAAATAATTACATAACTACTTACAGAAAGATGATAGACAAAGACACGCGATTAACCAAATTGCCTCGTATTTGTCGTATGACACTGACATTAGATTCTACCGCGATCATACGCTCTTTACTGAACGTGTTCTGTATCGTATAACTTCAGTACATATACATAGTTCTGAGGACACCGACGAGGCGTAGGTACACGGTCAGTTAAACTGTCCTTCGCTTCATACAGTTGCAGTTTTCTGTAAACATTCCCACTTATTTTTACTGCGCGTGTTCTAACACAACAAATGTAATTGCTGCGAGTCATTCGCCAGGTGTAGAGTTTCAGATATTTCCCAGCTTCTTAACACCCACCGCGTGACCACTCGCGCCACTGTGTGTGCACTCGCCTCCTACACTGTTAAAAAAACTTTCCGTGAAATTACGGAAAAGTGCTGGCAAAAAATTATTCAGAAATCTTCGTAAAGTAACGGGCACTGAGTGTTTCTTGATAACGGAACCCTCCGTAAAATAACGCGACAATCCGTTTTCCGAAAAAAAAAAATTCAATTCCTTTAATCTACTAGTACTCCATTTTCCAGCAATACTGCATTTTCTTATTAATTATGTGTTATCGAGATTCTGACGCACTATTTAGTAAACTGAAACATTTTTCGAAGTAGCTGGGATTCGAACCCACGACCTTATAATTGCTAGGCAGAAGCTCAAACCCTCGAACCGCAGTGACAATTTATGAGTAGATGAGTTCCATGCAGTGGTAAGATATGAACTTTATAAGAGACAACTTTTGTATGTGATATCCAGAATTAATTGTGATTATTAGTACCACTTTTTTATAAAGAAACACAGTAAAATACGCTTTAAAATTGTAGAAACATATTTCCATGAATTTATGGAAACTTACGGTAAAACATCCATAAACTGGCAATACGGACAAATTTCTGTAAACAAAGTATTGCGGAAGCCACTTCCGTAAAATTACAGTACTTTTCTGTAAATATTTCCTTGAATTTACGGAAATGTTTAAGTGTACCACGCGGTCCGGGCTCGAGCTCCGGAGGAGACGGTCCCTGGATCTTTGCTTGTGGGAACTGTGCCGGACTATGTTGCTGGTCGGCGGGTTTTCTCGGAGGTCTTCCGTTTCCCTCGTCCTTTCATTACGGTGCTTCTACATTGTAGGGCATGATTACATTTTATCCTTCAGGAGAAGCGGATGGTTACGGATAAGCAAGTCTGCATCTAAAGAAGGGAAGCGTAGGGCCTACTCCGGCCCTTGGGTACCATTTATTTATTCCACTACAGTACATTCAGGTGGAACATAGGCACAATTTTTACGTGACACTCGTAAGATTGTAATATTGGTTTACCCCAGGGTCGCGTTTAAATTGGGATGGTGGGGGGGGGGGCAATAGGGGCATTTGCCTCGGGCCTCACATTCTAGGAGACCTCACTTTTGCATAAAATAATTAATTATAAATAACTGAAATGAACTGGCATATTATTATATGTGGCACACTAATACGAAATATTAATTTAGTTTTGTAAAAATTGCGTTTTAGTAACTTACATTATTTTTGCTTTGCTCACATATATATTTATAATATTTCTGTGTGAACTGAATGAATTTTATTGTGGTACTTGTAATTGTAATGTTTATATTAGTGACTACTTGCCAATGCGAAGATAAATATAACATGCATTATACATTATCACTGCAACAAAAAGGAAAAAAAACGAGGGGGGAGATGGGGGCCGATTTATGCTGCCCCAGGGCATGCCTCACATTCTCATAAAATGTCCTTGATTTACCGGTAGCCTAGAGAACAGGCACGGCAATATGAGTAGAGAGCCTATCACAACATTCAACAAGTATGCTTGCCTGCGCTCGCGAATAACCCTATCTTGCGAGACCACAACCTCCGCCAGAGTTTCAAGCAGCGACGTAAACATATCGAGAAACAACACAGCGATTGAAACCAGCTCTTGTTCAGTGACGATAGCCCTCCGCAGTTGGCAGCACGAAGAGAACTGACACCGGTGCGACCACGACCGCGCGTGGCCTTGCTGGAACCATGCAGCTCATACAGCCATATTGAACACATAAACAAGCTGTCAACACCACCGCTTTGCCAACATTTATACCCACAGCCATCACAACAAGAAACAGACGCAGACGAATGTGGCAGCGCACGCGAGCACAAAGAAATAAGGCCTCTGGCACAGTTGACGGTGGTTGTTAGTGGTTGTTGAAGACAGTTGAAGGACAGGTTACTAAATGCGTGTTGACAGAACTACCTGCTGGTAGTTAGATTTGATGTTGCAGTGGTTGGTGCTACAGTTATAAATTTTTAACTTTGGATTACAACGAACAAATCAATTTTCAGCACGAAAAATACGGATAGGTTATGTTAAATGTTAAGACATAAAATATTACTAAGCCTCGCGTAATTTAAAATGTCCTCAAACACCAAGCATGACACTGAAATTCGGGTCCAATATGTGTTATCAGCTTAAATTATATCAGCCACATATAACCTGCAATACAAATTTTATTTTATAAGTTGAAACCTCTAAACTATTTTCTCAATTAGTTAAAAATCCGTTTTATTTTGTGTCCTCAATATGTTAAAAACTGTTGGATGCATATTTTTTCACGCTTAAATAAAAATTTAAAAGGTTACGTAAGAAACTATCAAATTTAAGGGCCTCGGAGTACTTTGATATACAGCCATCTATTGTGCCAAAGCACGCTTCGTACACAAACAATTTCCCGCCAAAAATACCAACAACACCCGCCAATTCAAGCGTACACAAACAATTTCCCGCCAAAAATACCAACAACACCCGCCAATTCGACGGTATTATGCACCAATGGATTATGACTCCATTTTTAAATTGTTAGTAATACATGTTTTAAATTTTTCAAGAGTTTAAACAGTGTTAATAATGTTTAGTCTTATAGAGCAAATATTTATAACTACAGGATATATCACTAAATTACTTATTGTAAAAGAGTTTCAAAGCAGAAAAATATACTATACCGAACAACTGGGCCATTGTCTATTTATGTGAAAAATGGTCCACTACTGTGACAAAGGTTTAATACCAAGAGGCACGGGGAAAAGAGGATGAACATGATATCGAACATAATGCAGAAGACCGGGCAGCAGGGAAGCTAACCTAACCACAGCGGACAACTCGTTGCAGAAAGTGACGCAGCGCCTGACATACCACACTAAACCGCCTTGCACAGCTGTTAGGAGGGATTGCTTACCTGCCGACTTGTTAGGCGAATATAGTTCTCGGCGCGCTTGAGACAATTGCCAATGTCGACGCGATTCACGATGCCTCCACGATAGCTACAGTGGAGCGCATTCTAGGGAAGGATACCACGGAGGAAACCCCTGAAGTAACCACCTCTGAGCTTACATAATACATCAACCCTTGGCGTATTCAACACATCCTCATATGATACAAACAACTACAATTCATTATCATTTTAGCATCATACTCTAACCACATACTGCAGTACAGCTACTTATTGTCTACATGAAATCAGTCTAGAAGCTTTTATAAAACCAGCAGAAAACACAGCCGTTACCCTCTGTTACCGACCCGTCAGCCTCCTCAGCATATGACACACACATAAATTATTTTTCAAAGGGAGCCCAAACCTCAAGAGTAAATTTTATAAAATTTATATTTAGGTTTTACTACTATGTTACGTTGTACCGGACATTCAATTACAGTAACCATGACTTTATAGAACATCAAATATCATTTTATGAATACCCAAATTTTGGAATGCTACAAAGTAAAAACGATTTCCCTCTCCCCCCCTCCCTCGATAAAGTGATGGGCCCGGAAGCCTCCTTCCGGAAAAATTTGAATTTTAAGGTGCAATATGGTGGTGTTCACGCAGTTTCCATGGATACGTCCCTGAATGTGTGACCAAGTGTGGCAGCTTATGTTCAAACATCTCGGAGGAGAGTTGGCTTATGACTGCTGCCCAACCCCTCCTACGTGCGGCCCTGGCTCTACACTCTCTCGAAATTATTGAGAGAGTTATGTGAGAAGGTAGCACCACTCGCCTCACATCTATAACATACTTCGCGACTAACAGTTCGTCTTCCTATGTAAGCGTTCCTCGTCATCTTTGAACGATTCCTGCAATGGGTTCGTATTACAAACATAACAGTTTTATTGGACTATGCCACCGCTGGCGAGTGTTGCCGTATCGCAGAAAAACCCACAATCAACAAAACAAAGGAAGGAAAGCTAATAAGCTGTAGTCAACAGGCATAAAACATACAGAGAGTTACTGAAAGGATTGTAGTCATATCCCAGAATACGACACAAGGACAACAACTGATTCAAAACAACACAAAATTAATTCCAAAGTGGAATATAGTCGACTGGAGAAAGACAACACAAAAAAGAAAGTCTCGTCTTGTGGAATATGACAACATTCCTTCCAGGAATTATATGTATGTTTATGTCTGTTGACAACAGCTTATTAGCTTTTATTACTTTGTTTTTTTGTTATATTGTGGGGTTTTCTGCAATACGGCAATATTCTCCCGCAATGGGGTATGTGCAAATACAAGTGTTCTATTTATAAGCATTCCACTGTTCATCAAATCACCCGCTCATTCTGGAAGTTTTCTGAGACTGTTGAGTACAGACATCACACAGTTGCGGCATTTTTCGACATCTAGATAAGCTATTGCACTGAAAGAATAGGATTGTTGCAGGCACCATACTTATGTTAAAATAAGGATAATAGTCCATTTAGGTTGACCTAACTTTATTGATTGTTCCTACAATAACCTGTTCTATAGAAGTAACAATATATCCTGTAAAAGAAAGATGCTCTTTACTCCTTCTACAGTACAGATTGTTACGTCTACAGAACAGATTGTTATAGAAACACTGGACTGTTGTCCCTATTTTAACAGAAGCATGGCACCTACAACAATATTATTCTTTCAGTATACAAACTTCGTCGATTACAGAAACATCAAAATTTCTACAGCTTCATTATATACATCATACAGTTAATATACAACCATTTTTGTCATCCTGTGTATTTTATGCTAGTATCTTCAGTGAAAGTTTTACATCAAGTTTGATCTGAACAGGTTTTTCTACGGGTAGTATTTTTCGCCTGACCATGTTTAAAATGCAGCGTGTTTAGAAAACTTGTGTACACACTCAGGCAAGTGATTTGTGATCACAAAATTAAATATGTGATCCAGAACATGGATGGCCCGTCTCAAATAACAAGACAGGTATGAAACCTAAAAGGTAAATGGCGAAACTTATGATACGTTGCATGTCATGCAAAGTATTAGCATTAGAAGTACACGAATTGGTATACGGACTTAACCAAATTCTTGGTCAAAAGATAGTTGCTGCATGTCATACATACCCTATCATGTATAAATAGGGGTTGGCAACATTGACTGCATGCGACACTTACACCGTTAAGTTAATTTAATTGTGAATACCGTCAGTATAAACTGAACGTCGAATTAAGGAAACTATCGCTTGTAGTTGTATTTCTCTAGGCCGCACTAGTTTCCTGCGTACAACATAAGCGAAGTGTATTGTTGCAGCAAGCAGAGGTGTGGAGTCGGTGAACCATACTATCGACTCTGACTCCCAAATGTTTCCGCGGTTCGACTCCAACTGGACCCTGAGTTACAAATTTCAAACATCTTGACGTAAGCGTATTGTATAACATGTAATGTGTAGCATGGGTGGTGTTATGCATCAACCAACTATGAGCCAAATATTAGTTGTAAATAAGAATGTGTTTAAAGATTCTCAGCTTTGAGCAGTTCTTACGAGAAGTAGGCCTATTTTAGTCTTATAAAAGAAATATTTTGAACACGCTACAGGACCAGAATACATTAAAACGGTTTTAAAACTGAAAACTTTTTCATCTGTATTACGCAACGCAATAGATTGGCGCATAGCTGGATTATGCATAATGCCATCCATCATCTAAATGAACCATACTCACATGCATTTGTACTAAATGTTATGTTTCATATTATTATTTAAATATGAAAAAAATGTAATCTCAAACTACCAAAGTGTTAAAAACGAAATACCGTTAGTTATGCGATTACAAACCGTTCCCTCATGTCACTCAGCTGTAAATAAGCATACTTCAGGGTCGCCAGCACCTTCCATTTACCAACCCATAATTTCGTTACGTTCAGTTTATTTTAAATAATGCATAATAATAATTTTCTAAGAAAATATTTACCAAAGCTTGTTTAAATACGCACACTTTAAATTTGAGTATCATCATTTTAATTAAATCTAAAAATTTATATATAATGATTATTTTCCAAGTCACAATTGGCGTCGGAGGTGATAAATTTTAGTCGACTTCGACTCCAACTCCGACTTCACCCGAAATTCCTAAAACTGCGATTCCAGCTCCATGCATCTGACTCCACAGCCCTGGTTGCAAGGACATGACTTGGCGAGCAAGATACACGTCGTTCAGCCCGTGGTAAACACCTGTAATAAAGAGGCCACGGTGGCCGAGTGGTCAGACCATTCGCCTCCATCCAAGACGATCCGGGTTCGATTCCTGGCGGGGTCGCTTCCCGGGTTTCTCGCATGAGAGAATCATGCCGGTCGATCCCGTTAGTCGGTGGGTTTTCTTGCTTATCTCCCGTTTTCCCCGCCCCTTCATTCCGGCGCTGCTCCATACTCACCTCATATCACCCTTCACCAGCGCTGAAGACCTCGATGTTAAACCAAAATCTCTCACTCACTCACGTGTAATAAATATAATTTTATTCTACAGTTCTTATTATTTGAGATGAACAGTGCATGAACTATTTAAGTATTCCCCTGTTCCGGTCACGAATAACGTAATTGTGACTGTACAGAAGGGTTTTAAAAACACATGATATATACTGTTTTGACAAAAATATTGTTGGCTTTATATTGGCACGAAGGACACAACGCAGTGGGTGCGACTCGAATAAAATAGTTTTGTCTGTCAATCATCAGCGAGGCTTCGACGACGTCAGCGAAAAACAAAATCACGAGTGCGACGCAATTTCAGAATAAAAAGTATTTATATTTTATTCACGTTGTGGGCGCGACAAAATTGAAAAAAAAAAAAAAAAAAAAAAAAAAAAACCTACATGTTGGAGAAACTGTTAAGTTGGAATTTATTTATTCTGCGAGAGATTTTTGGTCGTTATTGTAATATAATTAACCTTCTTAAGCAAGCGTGTCATTATGACTTTATTTTCACGCGTGGGATTACCAGTGAGTATTGGAAATATACTAAAACAAACGAGGAATTAATATAACGAAGTAAACATCAATGATCATTTTACATGTGGTTAGTATGTAGCGGCAAGGACCTACTTACATGTAATTTTTTTTTAAATATTCGTCACGCGGCAGCCAATCTAGTGTTCGCAATGACGAAAATTTTTTCGTTCCGCATTTCTCCTGTCACATCGTGTCCGTCGCGACAGTTTAAAGGCAGAATAATGCGTTAAAGGCTCGATATGTACGAGAATAGCACTATGTTACATTATTCTGTTAAAATTGTATTATTGCTACTAGCTTAACAGAATAGAAAGTGCGAATATTTGAAGATATGAAGAACGCTTGAAACCAAGTGATTAATAAACTGTGCGAAAATCCCCTCGCCGTGTTATTATCGTGTTTGGGAACGATGCGGGAACTGAATATTTTAGGCTTGGTTTTACGCAACGACCCAAGAACGCAAGAAATGCAACTCGTAACAAACCCAAGATCCTTTCAGTCGTTCATAAATATTACAAGCGCCGCATTGTAACCAACAATTCAACTCACAATTCCCATATGACGACTTGAAGCTCCTCTTGCTTTCCTTCCATTACGACTATGCATGGTCAGTTAATTTTCTTGTTTGCGTTTATTCTGCTTGGGTGGCATTCAAATAACCAAATTAATTAATAGCTTTAAAAACACCCACAAACATATGCGTAACGAAATAACGGATCGGGTACCTACAAAAGACAATTGCGAAACGTTTAAAATTTTTTCAAAAGAAAATCAGTCAACATACTCGTAGAATGCGGAAACGCAACGTAAGACATAAGAGATAGGAAGTTGACTAACACTTGCTTTGCGTTCTTGCGTGTTTGCGTCCATTACCATTTTCTGAACGGACAAATGATTATAACCTTTTAACTTTTTTGAGTCGTAGAGTTCATTTCTTTTCTCACGTCGTCTGATAGTTTATAAACCCGACCATATATAAAACAGGCTCATAAAGTTACAACTGCCATTGTGTGCCGTACATGTCACTGCACAGCGACTGAAATTGACGCAAATGCACACAAAAAACTAATATTATACATACAACATATTGGCACACTTTTATGTTTAGTTTCTTATGTATACAGACTGTGCAGAAACATACACATAATAAGCCCACCCGGGCTAAATTAGAGATGAAGATGTTTGTGGCAAAATATTATACGATGTCTTTAAATGTGCACAGTGTGGCAACATAGCAATGTAAGTTAGTCCCCCCTTGCGTTTCACATACATCTCACTAGTACTGTCTTGATCTGCATGTTATGGGCGCAGGTTCAAATCCCGAGCAGTCCAGATTCTACGTTCACTTGACGTAACATAGATAAATAATACTTGGGCATGGAGCACAAGAGGAGACTTTCATAATGCAGTGTTGCCACATTGTGCACGTCAAATGTTGTTGTATGACACTTTGCCAATAACATTTTCGTCTCCAGTTTAGCCCAGGATTCGCGTGGTGTGGTTATCATGTGTTTATTTATGAACACCCAGTTTACAGGATGTTTACAAAACCACCGATATACTCAGGGAAATGATTCCTCGTGGAAAAATAAAGCTGAAAATATATTAAGGCAATGTGCTCAAAAACGTGAAATTAAAGGATTAATTATAATTTAAACATCTAAATTTTTAAACATTTTTTCCCCCACAAATTGAAAACTGATCGACGCAAATCGCCAGTACTCAGAATATTACTCAATGTTACTGCGCCCGACAAACCAACACATGATCCGTTTGATACCTTCTCTTCTTATGAAAATAAAAGAGGTGGCAACCATTAAATTGCGTACATTTGTAACGTCAGTGTATTATTACATGTGAAGGGTGTATTATTTAAAATGTGACCTACGTAGCAAAAATGGACCATTTGCGATTCTGTAGGACACATAATTATCGTGTAAAACGCATGTGAGGATTGGGCGTATGGAGATACAGAGCCTTGCATGTAGGCAACACTGCGTACATGAGTGTTAGTTTTATCCTATCGCGCCGTACAGACGATGTTGGCTATTTACTGTAAATAGCATGTACCGTATCTTAAATATCTCTCATATTCGTAACCAAAACGTGGTTCTAGTCTGAAGTCGTATGTGTGTTTCGAAGGAAAGTGATGAGAACTGTGAATTTGTTTTGAAGACCGTGGAAAAAACTTTTAACTTATTTGATAAATTATAGCTTTGGACTAAAACAAATAATATTACATACAACCATATTAAGTTATTACATAAAATAATGCGACGTTAGCAATCCACGAATTTATTTGAAACTTTCTATGGTTTTGAAAGTACGCGAAGTTTATGTACTGAAGAAATTTCTAAAACGTTTGCGTTGGCGAGTGCAACTGTAGTTTTTATTTCTACGGTGTTTGTATTAAAAGCAGTCCCCCGCGGCTTTGTACTCAGAGCGGATAATATTTACTTTAATTGAAAAACCTATTTGTACACCAGATAGGCAGTTCAGACATCAAGTGTTAGAGCGACAAATATGCTAGTTGAGTTAACTCTGCAGTAGGACAAGTAGTTATATGAGTCCACGCGTAAAGCAGTCTTAAGTTTGCCGCTGCCACTAACAGCGACTTCGCCTGAGCCTTATTTATAGTGACAACAATGCTGACGTGAGGTAATTACAGACTCTTTAATGTAAGATCTAACAGAATGAAATACGTAGTTTACGCGGTATCAAGACTGATTGCCCTAGAGTACAACCATATGTGATAATACCCTCATGAACATATTTGTTTTCCAAAACCTTCATTTGAAGTTAAGTGGCGTTAAGGAATATTTGCGGGATAATGTTTCGCTGAAATGTAAACGCATTTGGTGCCCCAACCTTGAGTTGTAGTGGTATGGTATATATATGTGGGCTGATGCTGTCGAGGATCTTTAGTGGATAGTGGACTGCACAATACATTTTTAAACGTTAGAACGACTTCATCCCAGTTGCACTAATTTCATGTACCTGCTGTTTTTGTTTGTGAGAATTGTACGTTTGCACAGCCTTAACGGAATATGAGCAAAGTACCTCTGGAAACTCAGACCGGAGTTACAAAGAGCTGCGCTGCATAACGTCGAAATTATTCGCGAAAACAAAGTTTAAAAATTAAATATTAATTTCCTGAGATCATATATGATGTACAACACGTCTCGATAGAACTGTAGAACGAAAACATCTGTACACTTTATTTCTCGCTAGTCGTACTTGCTTTTCGAATCGTCTGCCTTCAAAGTTTGCGAAATAAGTTTTCTTCTTAATAATTAAGTTTTTTCTTGTAAAGAAAAAACAACATTACTTTTTTAGTTATTTACGTAAGCATCATTCTGACGCAAACACCACCTCAATATCTCTACTGGTTAGATAAATATCATCGGCTGATCGAAAACAAATGTTATGCCTTTCCACCCCTTTTGGTGCCGAATTTCGAAAAATTTTAACTGCCCATCTTAAATATTTGTATAAGTATCCAAGTGAAGTGAAAATCATGGCGATAGCCCGTTCAGTCCAAGCAAAATCGATAATTTATTAAAAAATTATATCATCCCTGTACAGTACTGAAGGATAGAATTTTGAAAAAATCTTAAAACCTTTTTGCAGCCACTAACCTAATCATCATCCTGAAGCAAAAATAAACAGAATATCTCGACGGGTTCGATACACACCGAGGATTTATCTAAAACACATTCCAGGTATTTTCACTTCCTAAGAGACTGAAATTCGATAAAAACTTTGAATCACATTTTATACTACTTTACTGGTGTCTCTTGAACGTGAAAAACACGGAAATAGCCCACTGGGTTCAATATATATCGACGATTAATTGAAAGCACATTTCATCACTTTTCACCCCTTTTCACTTCCTTAGGTGGCAAATTTAGAAAATTCGTTAAATTATTTTTCATGTATTTGAGTAAGCACCAATCTTAAACAAAAATCACGTCGATACATAAAAGATCAATGAGTTCGATATATATCGATTGTGAGTCGAAAACACATTTTACTCTTTTTTATCTCTTTGGGGTCGAATTCGTTAAACATTATTTTGGATATTTACTAAGCATCAATCTTAAGCAAAGAGCACTTAGATATCTCGACTGATACGATAGTTATGGAAGAATAATCGAAAACACATTTAACGTGTTTTCACCCCTCTTAATTAAAGACTTTCGAAACGTATAGAAGTCCTCTGCTATATATTTGTATACGTATCAAATTCAAGTAAAATCATGATGATAGCCCATTGGGATAGAGCTGTACAGACCATGAATAAAACAGGCATTTCCCCTCTTTTTATTCTTTGGCAGTCGAATATCGAAAAACCGAAAAACGGCTTTTTGGGTATTCATATCATTATTATTATGAAGTAAAAAAGTAACTCTGCATCCCGAAGGGTTCAATAGATATCGACAATTAATCTAAAACACATTTAAGTTTTTTTCACTGCCTTAAGGCCTCGCTCTTTAATTTCGCTGTAGTTTCGCAAAAAAAATTTTTTAACGCCAATTAATAAATATACCAAAAATTCATTCTTTGGTTTTAACACATATATATCATTGTTTGTATCAGAATTTTTCTGTTGCAATACACCAAACGGATTTTTATATTTCGTTGTGAAAACAAGCCAAAATAAAGTAAAAT
>PNEQ01121202.1:31410-49715 GCA_003012365.1 Medauroidea extradentata
AAAAAAAAAAAAAAAAAAAAAAAAAAAAAAAAAAAAAAAAAAAAAAAAAAAAAAAAAAAAAAAAAAAAAAAAAAAAAAAAAAAAAAAAAAAAAAAAAAAAAAAAAAAAAAAAAAAAAAAAAAAAAAAAAAAAAAAAAAAAAAAAAAAAAAAAAAAAAAAAAAAAAAAAAATGCTCTGGAAAATTTGTGTATCGAGTGACTTTATACAGTCTCAAATTTCTTCAAAACATACATTTGGTTTATAAATATTAGTTATTTGAAATTATTTGAAATAAATGAAAGACCATTGAATTTCGAAAAACCCTTAAATTGGCTAATATGGTTTTCATTAATCACCCATTGAAGTAAAAGTCATGATGATGGGCCGTCAGGTTCGAGCTATGTAGACGGATCTTATGAAACACATTTCACCCCTTTGCAATCCCTTAAGGGACGAATTTCAAAAAATCCCTTCTTAGTGCTCGCCTACGGCCTAAAGGAAACCCACATAAATATTTCACATTTCTAGGTCTAACGGTTTGGGCTGCAGCTTGATATGTCTGTCAGTCAGTCGGTCAGCCAGTCAGTCAGGGTTTTCTTTTATACATAGTGATATGTAGACATTCTCTCAGCAGCTGCTCATTAAGAACAGCATAACATTGACTTTAAGCTATGGACTGCGAAGTACACAACTGTCCACTATAACTCACTGTGGACGCTAACACCACAAATCCTAGCATTTTATAAAATTTACACCTGTATTCAGAAAGGCGTTCTTTTTATCATACTAACAGTGGCGATGAACCAAGGAAGCAGGATGAATTAAAAGAACATGGTTTTAATTTTTTATAAATATCTAACACACTTGAAGGTTTAGTGAATAAAGTATTACATTAATATAAAGTACCACATTTGTCTTAGTTATTATTTCTCTAAGTCATTAGTAAAGGTGCTGAAGTCATTGTGTTACCCAAGTGTTTCTCCTTCATATTGATGAATAACTACCCACATTTGACTCCATCTGACACCTTTTCTATTGACTCTATGCGTCTGAAAGAAAATTTAAGATATATTGTCTATCACCATCTTTGCCTTACATACATACTTCTATGTATAAAATAGACCAGTGACTGATTGACTGACATATCAAATTGCAGTCCAAACCGCTTGACTCAGAAATGTGAAACTTTTTGTGTGGGTTCTCTTTAGGTCGTAGGCGAGCATTAAGAAGAGAGTTTTTTGAAATTCGTCCCCTAAGGCCGTGAAAAGGGGTTAAATGTGTTTTATAAGATTCGTCTACAAAGCTCGAACCCGACAGCCTATCGTCGTGACTTTTACTTAAATGGTTAATCACAAAAATGCATATTATCCAATTAAAGAATTTCTCGAAATTCAACCTTTAAAGGGGTGGAAAGACCTGAAATATATTTTCGATTGGATTGATTATCAGTATCTATGGAACTCTTAGTGATACAGAGTTGTTTTTTATTCCAAAATGATGCTGGTAAGAACACTCAAAAAGCAATTTTTCGATTTTTCGAAATTGACTCCCAAAAAGTGAACAGTGGGAAATGTGTTTTTTTAATTGTCTGTATAACTAGAACCCAGTAGACCATCGTCGTGATTTTTGTATTCAAATTTAACACATGACTTCAAAACATTTTGAAAGACTTTAATTAAGGGGGTGTGAAGACGTGAAATGTGTTTTCGAATATTCTTCTCTAACCATCGAACCAGTCGAGATATCGAAAAAAAAAAAATCGAACTATTTGAGTTTTCAAAATGTTTCTAAAACGGACGTTAATGACCCTTAACATAATTTTGCACCATTTATCACTTTTCAAAACTTTATTTTGTTTCAGAAATACTATCGCATGAAATTAATAAAACCAGCAAACAACGTTGCATGAACTGGCTAATACATAGGGCCTATCAAATATTTTGTTTGCGAGTTATTTTTTCTAGTTTTGACCGCTTTAGGGAATATGTACAGATATCGTGGAAAGTTTAACAATAATTGTATTAATTCATTAATGTGGCTTGCAAAATTTACGAAATTGAGTTTAAAAAAAAACATTCTACAATCCCACAAGCCAAATTAAAGAAATCGTTCCAAATTGCGTCACATTTAATCTTACCGGTAAGTACTCCCTGGTATAACCAAGTGCATAAATTATGAATCGGAAACAAACGCCACAGCGAAAATTAAGTAAATCCAAGATAGTCACGTATTTTCCACTATTATTAATCAGCTGCTGGACTTTAGTAGTAAACTTGTTCATTTTGAAAGGCGGAACTACACATTCATGTTACAGATATGAAAAACAAGTGTAAAATTTCAATAGTCAGACCTTTATTGAATGTTAGTTTTGAGTGATTTTGCAACAGGAATAAAATCAATTATACGTTAACTATAGAAGAAGTTTTGTAATATGAATCTGAGTTCTTTACGACAGGGAATGACCGCTAACGTTTCAATAAAAGTAATTTAAAAACGCTGCAAATGGCGACCGCCTAATTGTGTAAAGGATGGCTTAGTGAAAGCAGTTAGTGTTAAACCCCGTGGAAGCCACGCGGCGAGATTGTCGTGAATAGTTAACAGCGCGATCTGTCGTGGCCAAAGTGCCTCGTAAGAGGCTGAGGTTAATTGTCAAATTAATAAAACAGCTGAAACATGGTGACTGCATAACACGACAGTTTCCTGCTTAACAGGCACTAGAGCACGTGGATGGGATGTGTGGAGTGGTGTAATGTACCACAGCGTATCAGAACCCCTGCTAGTTTAAATAGCTACCGGATATCCCAGACACACGTCCTGGTTGGAACTACTGTAGTGCACATTTGGTCGCGTGCTCCTTGAGTAGATGTTGTAGTGCCGTCTAAATAAATATTTCATAAATACCACTGACTTTTCACTGATTCTAGGTCAAACAGTTTCGATAAACTAAATCCGCGAAAAAACATTGGCAAACACTGAATATTTAGTTATTCAGATTTGAGTTCAGGCATTCCAAAGAAAAATAAGCGAGAAATTAATTATTAAACATTCTCTTATTCCGATTTAGAGTTTAGACATTGTAAAAATTAGTGAATAATTGCTGATTCCAATTTAGAGTTAAGATATTCCAGAAAATTATTAGCGAATATTTACTTGTTCCAATGTAGTGTTCAGACATTCCAAAAACAGTATAAATGAATACTTACGGATTCAAATTCTTAGTTAAGACATTATAAAAACAAAATAACTGAATATTTACGGATTTCAATTTAGAGTTGAGGCATTCCAAAGTAGAACAAGTATATATTTACTGACTCCACTTAGAGTTCAGCCACCCCAAAAAATAATTAATAAATATTTACTGATTCTTATTTACAGTTCAGGCATTCCAAAAAAGAGTTAGTAAATTTTCACTTATTTCAATTTAAAGTTCAGATATTCAAAAAAAAAAAATCAGTGAATATTCACTGAATCCGAATAAAAGTTCAGACATTTAAAAAGAATTAGGGAATCTTAACTGTTTCCAATTTAGAGCTCAGACGAACAAAATAAGAATATGTGTTATTTCCCTGACTACAAGTGGTTCACCTCTGACCTAAGTTGTTGCTTCTGCTTCATCGGGAATAAATAAATCCCACAGGTAATCAGATAATATTCACAGATTACAATTTGGAGAGTGAAAATAGACTGTTTCTCTCAGTTTGTTCCCCAACGTACACCGCTGCTGGACTCGGCTATAATGATTGCAGTACAAATTAACATGTGGACTTACACGTGACATAAAGCAAAGAGCAGCATTTATGTCCGGTGAGACATAAACTTTTTCTAAGCAGTGTAGCTTGGTGATTGGACCGTCGTAGGTAAAGCCCAATGCCCAGCACAAATGAATATCAAAGTTTATTAACACCGACTCAGAGTCCAAAATATTTTTCAAAGGCAGGTTTCAAACAAACTTCAATATTCGTTTAACTAAACCGGGCTTTGTCCTCAGTGTACTGAACTTAAAGACAAGTATTATTATAGTTACCATTCTTGTGTTTCAATACGACAGCAGTTCTGTGTTTGTCGGGGCTGTTTAGATTGGATTGTCCCTGCAACAACGTGTTCGGCAGAAGTTAGCAATTCTGTATAAGAAACTTTCACTTTGCTGCTTCTACAGAACAAATTGTTGTTGGAACAATCCAGGTTGCACGCACAACCAAACAGTCCTGTTCTGTCACTATTTTAACATCGCTTGAAAAAGGCTGCAGCAAGTTTGAGTTTAATTATTTTTTGAAGAAAGTTCTTAACGCACGTTACATTTTTGTATACAGGATGTCGCAAAATTACATGTTCATATTTTGGATGCTCGATCCTCACGTCTAGAGGAACAAGCTATGTTATATGGACATAGGTCCAGAAAACACCATTACTGTATTACAGTTCTCATAACTTACAATGCATGGAGCGCGAGCTGGATCATGATATTATGTAATGTTACGTACCGTACAATTAAATACGACTCGTCTGATTGGCCAGTAAGAACTGCAACGGCATTGCACAGTAAGACAACCCAGTTCGCACACTATTTACTATATATACTGTGAACTGGAGTGCAGTAATGGAGCATTTTCAAACCTATGTTCATATGATACTTGTTTTCCATCTATCTGTAACGATTTTTCCCCGAAATATTAATATTAAATTTTGCAACGTCCTGTATACAGATATTAAAATATTAGACACGTGTATTTAAAATAAAATAATATTTGTATGACACCACAAGTTGCTGAAAATGCTAATTTTTCAGACTACCGTAAGTGGGAAACTATCAATTCCAACAATATTCGAAAAACACAAAGATTGAAACATATTTTTTTTACTTTAAACCGTACTTCTCACACATAAAATGATACGATCACTGGCTCAATTTCCACAGGACAAAAAATTGATAAGCACTGCATATCAGTTGAGAGTCTTGCGTTTAGAGGTTATAGTTCATTGCATACGTCGGTCAGCGTCACTCTAACTGCTTCATTGATTTCGAGCGACACAATTAAACGCACCCTCCCTAGGGAGCACCCTTAAGATCCTCATGGACATTTTCCTATCTTGTGTATAGTAGATTCGATCTATTCGTTATTACAACTGAGCAAAAGAAAATATATTTTTTTTAAATTATAGTTACATTGTTATTATAAAACAACACTACCAAAACTTTATAACAAACATATTAAAAATAACAAATAATGCTATTAAATTGCACATTAATTAATGTGAGGTTTTGAATGTATGTTTAGAAGAAACCACAACAATATTAAAGGTTCAAAAAGCATTTCAACAAATTTATAGTCAAACAATCTTAAACAGGGAAAATACGATACAGATTGTTTGAAAACTCACCAGAAAATATCAGAAATTGAATCCTTGTGACAATTCGTGACAACTGTGTATTGTAACTCATATACTCGCATTACTCGTAAGCTAGCACAAAAAAAACGTTTTTTTTTTGTAGTGACCACAAAACATTTTGTCAGTATGGACCTGACCAAAATTTTGTTAAGTGGTAGTCACTGTAAAACTTTATTTGGGGCAGCAAAAATATCGTGTTGTCATTACAAAAAAAAAAAAAAAAAAGCAAGTTCCATAACAACAAAATATTTTTTGGCGACGAATAAGTTTTGTTTTTCCCAGCGAAACAAGATAGCGTATGCGTTGTTGAACAAAACCAAAATATTTTTTGCGAACGTTTAATGTTGTTTTGAATCTACCAGCTGCCTGTCCAGGCCGTCGTGTGTTGCGTAGATATTCGACCGTTACAAGATTATTCGACGCGCATGGGTGATACCCGCTTATGAACAACATTTACAATACAATACACTGTGTATACCCATCTCATATTCACCACTACTATTTAAGCCACTGAAAATGTATGAAATGACTGTTTGTACTGTCCTTTTCTACGTATGAAAATATTGGCGTGGAATCTTTTCGAAGGCATAGACGTGTCAAATACAGCTTAAATGATACGTAATAAAATAATACGGTTTTCGCTTAATATATCATAGAGGCACGTTGTAAGCGAGAAGACAGCACGGCAGTTCAGTGACTGCACCTAGAGACTAGGGTGAGATGTGATGCACGGTCTGTGTCACCCTTATAGCTCCGCCTTTCCAGGCCTGGAGCGCACTTATCACATCTACTCAGGCGGCCACTGCATGTCCCAAGATACTGCTCGAGGCATGTAAAAAACCCACTATAAAAACTTTTTTGTATTTAAAAAAAATTAAAAATTGGCCATATTTTTTTTTTTTTTACTTGTAGCAATTTTTTTTGTAAATACAAAACATTTTATAATTGGTTTATGTATGCTTCAAACAGTAGACTGTGGCATGTATTCATTGTGTTTATTGGTTTTCAAGTTTTGTGTGAAGTAAAAGTATGCAAATTTGGAGTTTGAAATACCATTATGGGAAAACTGGCTGAGCTAAGCTGAGGAAAATTTACTCTCAAGTTATGTTAACAAAACTTACCTTATTTTATGTAAATGTAAAATTATGATTTCCTCCTCCTCTTGAACGCCTTTAAGAGCGCAGAGAATAGACAACTCGTGTCGCGCCGCAGTACTTGTAATGGCATTGTTGCTGACCGCCTGTTGCTGGGACATGCTACAGTTGTTCCTAGCAGCACGGAAGCTGTGAATGTTAACACGGGTGAGATATGTTATGTAGGATAAGTGCGTGGCGAGAAGAATGCCAGCGGGTTTTGCCAACATTTCCTTGATCATACGCACACCAGCCGGGAGCAGAGTCACGCCTATGAAATGGCTGTTACCACGGAGCACAGCACTGCTACTTGCTGGCACAGGTCCAAGGCCAGCCAACAAGTGATACACTCTGATTTACAACCAGAGACCGGGGAAGTTCCCGCATTTACTGACCCCAAGCCTTACAGGGGTGTTAGATGGTAACTCCAAAATCCTGGTACTGACACCACTAAAAAGCTGGTACTTAATACGAAAACCTGGTGCAGGGTAAAATAAATTCGCAAATGCTTACAGGCACGAAAAGTATGAAGTATTAAAACATGTCTTAAGTATTTTCAGAGAAGTAATATATTGAAAATGTTCAAAGAATATTTCTAGTTAACAAAAAATCACAGGTTCACGTCTACCCCAGTTGTTAGCTAAAGAGAATGCAAATAAGTGTTGCTAACGCCAACCCGTGGTAAAGCTTGGAAAATGAAACTATATGCGCAGATTCATGCTCAGAATTCAGGGAAAGTTGTGTCACACAAAAAAACATTTTTGTGTAGAAAGGTTCTGCTGAAAATATGGTTTAATTATGCATTTTAATACAATTGAATGCAAAATAATGAAATCCTGGTACTTTCGCGTACCAGGATAAAAGTATCCTGGTACATGGTACATCACCCTGAAAACTGGTACGTGTACCAGGATCGTCTTAACACCCTCCAACAATGTCTGTGTTCTCAGTCGGACAGCAGCTGATCATTGGCTGGTGGTGCAGATATATACCGCACCAATTGGCCAGCATTCAGTTGCTTAGTTTATTATTGGCTAAGCGCTTTACAAAATGTGTCAAATAAGTCAAGGGACCATTTTGAACGTGACATGAACTAACCGTTGTTTCAATATCAGCTGACGCCCATAAGAAAACTCGAAGTTTCCAGGCTTCTACTTAGAAGCTTCTACTCCAACGACCTGCTGTGTGAACCATGCGTGGCTTGTTTCATTGCGATGTTCTCTGTCAATGGGACAGTTTCCTACATACATTACATTTATGTTTATCTGATTATAACTAATGTTTATCTGATTATAACTAATGTTTATAATTAAAAAGTAAAATTCAGAGCCTGAAATTATTCACAGCAGTACTTAGTAACATTTTTTTAAGATTACGTTAACTAGCATACGTATTTCCTAATGTTTCACTGACGTATATTATCAATTAATGTTTGCCTAATTACTGTAGCATAATCAAAATTTAATTATAGATACATGTATTTTCCGTTATTATTAATGACTATTTCACACACACTGAGAGAAAGAATTGTTTCATTATTCTAAATTTGTTTGTTTGGGTCATGTTTGCTTCAGCTAAACAATATTTTGTTGGCAAGACCAAGCCTCGAGTCCTCCAAACAAATTTAATTGTTTCCCTCGACCAAATTATTCATTTAAACGCACTTTTTTTGGGCCAAACATATATTTGGTTACTATAGGACGTCGAATAAATATTTTGTGTAAACAAACAACTCGTTACAACTTGTCAACAAAATAATATTGTTAATTATAAGTAATGTTCTTTGAGCTAACAATTTTTTTCAATGGACTAAATGATTTTGTTGGCGAAACTGTATCCATTTGGTTGACTTGTGGAAGATGGCAGGCTGGCGTGCGTGAGCGACAAGATGGCGAACAACACTGTATACCTCGACTTTCAAAATATAAGCTTGTGGGACAAGTAGGGCGTCTAAACTGTTAATCAGCATTATTAAATGATCTTAATTTTAGTTATAACAATTTCAAAGTGGCTAATTCGATTGATTACAGAAGAAAATGCTATAAAATTGAAAAAACACCGCAGCCGCACGTCTCGTTCTTTATGCTGTGGTGGACAGCGATCATTTTAATAATATTATTTGACGTCATTTACCTTCTCGCAGACGGAAGACAAACACATTTGAAAATAGAACTGTTAAATCGTAAACAAAATTTCTATTCCTATACGAATAACAAACATATTGCCACCGAAGTACTCACAGCTTAGTTGGTTAGGTCATCACTATAAAGAGGGAAACCAAGGGTTAATGGATTAAATCCCGCCCTATATATTCTTTTTTTATTTTCAAATTTTTTTAAGTTCATAAAAAAATATTATTTTTAGTTCTTAAAATATTGCATGTGCATTTAATATGTCCAACGAAATATTATTATCACCAGCTAAATTTTTTGTACTGTTAAAAAAATACAGCCATTTGCCTCAAAGAAATCGAGGGAACAAAATAATTTGGTACGAGCAAACAAATGTCTAATTGCCCCTATACAAATATATGATTTGGTTGATTCAAACAAATTTTGTTTGCACCAACATATTTTTTTTCTCAATGTATACTTTGTGTTACGTGGATTTTTAAAAAATAGTTATATAATTGTTAAGTGCCTGTGAAATTCCACAAAACTTAAACTTTAGAAAATAATTTAGAGCTTCCGATTTAAAAGTTAAATTTTCTCTATTATTCAACATACCGCTGTGCATTGAGACTAGTTTACATTCATCGTCATATAAACGTTTAGATAGCTAGTATTTTCGGTTAGCGAGTGTTTGATAATTCATATTGGCAATGTAACCGACGATCAGCGTGTTTTTCCTACAAGGTGTGCCTGGAACATAATTTTCTGATCATTGTGAGAGACAACGTCCTGTAGAGAAATTATTCACTAACGCGAGATAATGGTTTCTAATCACTCCCAGTGTCCAGTTTTACTCTGTATAGTACTAGTATTTTTTACTTCCTCAAGTGTAATACGATACTGCCTATACATGTGAGGTTCACATTAATTTATTTCCATACATTTACTGCAAAATTCGCTACACTCTAGCTAACGTCACGTCTCGCGACTCTGAAACTTCAATCACTGACTTAAGCGACACACATTTACTTATGAAAATAAAAAGTTACGTGTTTGAACAACTAGATAGTTCATACTGAGAGATAATTTATAAACATAGTTATTTTTCCGGTCATATAAGCGAACGTAATCATGCAGTGGATTATTTCCTGTACAGGAGTAAGAAAACACTCCCTGACAGGTAATTTTTGCTTGCTTTGAGCAAGTTATGTAAAGTACAGGCGTACATAAGCCTACTTATTGGAATATATAGTGCCAAAACATTTTGTAGGTTTTTCAGGCTTTTTCAGTGATATTTTATGAAGTAGAAGCACAACAAAAACGTTTGCATTTACTTATACAAGTTGCCAAATTTTGCTACATATAATGTCGATCTGTATTTCATGATTGTTGTAAAATGCACCAGTACACGGTCACTGACTGAAAGTAAACGAACTGTCAGACAGTACAGTAATGGTTTGTAGAACTTGCTACGACTTCGAAAAACTCTTGAGCTGTAGGTGAACGTTATGATAATTATATGTACTTTCGATCTTTGTTTGCCGCAATATCAAATACTAAAATGTTTTTAATTCGTTCAAACAATGGCGAGAATTGTTATTTTTTCTTCTATCAGTTACGTAGTTTAGTACATTTATTTATATTTGGACTCACAAGATCGTGAAAATCACTTAACAATTTAATCATAAACTGTAATTGAAGATCGTTCAGCATGTTACGTGAATGTAAGAGCAAATACTCAGCATTACGACGATACTGCAATATATCGCTACAGACAGTCTTCAAGCGAGGACAATTGCGACTTATTTGTAGCCGTGTTGCGCCAAATATTCCGCTTTTAGATGTGGGTTTTACTTATCGGCTTTTGAGACGCTTTGATGGCATCTGCTTTGCTTTCGTTTAGCTTATGCGGTAAAGGGTTCAGAGAAGTCGGAAGAGAGCAGAGAATAGAAGACCTTGACTCTAAAGCAGAAGCAAAGTTGTTTTCACTGTTTTCTAATGAAGCTGTTTCACCACGTTGAACTAGTGGAGATAACTGGGGATTTAGAGTAAAGAAATTTCACCTTATTGATTCTCACCATAAAGTTTTTCATTAATTACATTTCTTAAAAATTTTCCAACGGAAATAAGTTTAAAAAATTGTATTCAGTAAATAACCATTTATTATATTTGGAGTACAAACGGTCCTGATAATCGTCGGGAAGGGGAGGCGGACAAAAATTTGAGAAGCAGAAACATTGTTAACATCTTCGCTTTGTATGGCTAAAATTTAGAGTGTGTTTTTATAACGAGGTAGAATTTACTATGCGTTGGCTATTGCGTGTGTAAAATATAAAACACCGTCCGAAGATCAGTCTGGCGTATACCAAGTTCCCTGGTCTTGTGGTAATTGTTATGTAGGTGAAACCGGAAGAAAAATCACAACCAGAGTAAAAGAACACATACGAGCTTACAAACATGAAAACCAGCAGTCAGCCCCAGCGTAATATCCATGCATACTAAACACACTACTGAATTTGCCAGATTCAGCATAATAGCTAACATAGGAAATAACACACTTAGGATTATCAGATAAGTCATGCAAATATTAGAACATCCCGAAACATGAGCAGGGAAGGTGGTTGTAAAAATAAATAAATATATATATTTATATGGATACCCTACTTCACAGTAAAATGAAAGAAAACAGGACTGGCCAACAAACCTAGCTATTCAGGAGGAAGCCTGCATGCGATTGGCAGAACAGCAAAGATAATCATAAGGACTTTGGCTCATGATTGGTCGAACAGCTCAATTAATCAAAGTGCAGTTGCCTACATCAGAGACCCATATAAAAATACCACCCCATTCTACAAGAAACAGTTTATCAATGGCCATGAAAGTCTGTAACACAAATATACAACTAATTTTAATTTTCGGCGGAGTGGGATTCGGACAAACTTCCTATGAAATAATAACTGCTCTGCACTGATAAATTGGTAATTTTACAATTTTACCAAACACTATTAAACTCTTACACATTATATTTACAGTAATTTACCACACATAAAACCATTCTTTATTCCATTGTTTTTGTACAAGCGCATGTCAAAGTATCGATACGACTATTTTCACTTCGTACCTAAAATAGAAACTATTCAAACGATACGTACGAAAAAAATTAAAGTGAATGTAAATAAATGGTTTAAGTTACATAATTACACCTTTGTATTTCACGTAAAAATTGTTTGTATTAAAAAAAATTATTGAATATACCGTAAATCAGAGTTACGTTCACCTTGTGGAGTAACATTGTCCACTGAAAATGTTGGTATTTATGCCTTTCAGGAAAGAAAGTTTCAAACATTAATGATTTAGATCAGTGGAATATTTTTTAACTATCGGCTCCAAATATCCAATAATTTACATAAATACTTTAAAACTAATAGTTTTAAAGGTCTAAGGAACTACGAAAATGGTCAAAGAAACCCCACCCCGCTTTACAATACCAAAATGTTTGCATGTCTTTTAGTGCCTGTATTTTTTTTTTCATAGTTATATTAAATTTTAAAATGTGTCATTCTGAAGCTTAATGTATGTACATACTTTCATTCTAAATTATTTTGTTAGTAAGAATCGTCTGAATAGTTTTTACTTTGATTAAGTAGCGAAAATAGTCAAATCGCTACTTTCACGTTTACTTGTACAAGAACTATGTAACCGAAAAATATTTTATCTGTGAGAATTTACTATTAATGTAAGAGTTGGACACAGCTTGGTACAATTATAAAATTACAAATTTTTCGGTGCCTTTTGTTATATACATTAATTTTTATACAGTTTTTCACAATAACGATTACTGTTATTTATTTTATCCACGTCTTCTTTATTCATTATTTAATTACAAAAATGTCTAATTCGAGTGCCAACAGTTTTCGCAATGCTGACAGCAGTTGTGTCTTGTATTTGATTGGCTATGTGGTCGTGTACACACGACGTACCGTGCAGTCCAAAAAGGTAGGCGATTGCAGCATTACAATCGAGACCCTTCAACTCTCGTGGGCTGTCTTACCAACACAGTCCTTGTCTGTCATCGCTAGAGGTACGTAAATTTCGCAGATACATTCCAGGTCACAATTATGCATACTTCATTGTCATGTCTGTGACTTGCTGGCGGCTGTTACGAAACGCATTTGACGACTGCAAGCCAGTAGTAAATAAGGAAATAATGTGAAGTGCTATCGCTTGCTACCTGCTTGTACGGTTATAAGCCAATAGATAATCGATTGTGGCCAGTGGGTGTATAGGACTGACAAGTCTAGGCTGCTGCAAGATGAATCTGCGAAACTGACGTACCTCTACCTATCACTATGAGTAGGGACTGGAAATTTTCGCGAATTCAATGACCCGTAGGCTAAAATCCATTGTACTGTGCATACTCAAGCCACGACCATTTGTCCACTAGCTACTACTCGGTGGAACAACAGACAATGAACGAATAAATGTGGCTTGAGTATGCATAGTAGAATGGATTCTAGCCTACAGGTAGTTGAATTCGCGAAATTTTCCAGTCCCTAACTATGAGACATATAATTAGTACGACATGTGAGCTCTATGTTCACTATTGCCAAACTTAGAAAACTGGGGCACTATGTAAAGCATATAACTTCAGTAAAATTGGACACTTCTTAAGACATGACTTTTTGAGTGTTGTAGATGTTTGATATAGGCGGTTCGAGATAAAGTGAACACTCAAAGCCCTGCTAAGTTCAGTTTTCAATTCGTATTTTTTCGAGCGTAACGGCTAACGACGGGATGTCTAACCTCTCTGGACACGTCACTTGATGTTTGCTCGTATAAGATACAGTGTGCAATAAGTTAGTTAATTATATAAAATACAAGTATATCGATCGGTTGATTTAGCTTCAGTATTGCTGTACTTAAGTAGAAAAGTACACGGTACTAATATTGTGTCATTATGACGGTAACCATACACGCAGGAAGACCTATACTATGTCAGTCGACATTTTTGGTTCTAAAATGAATCTAAGATGTCTATTTCACCATTTGTAGGCCTACTGTGGATTCTACCTTGCATTGTGACTTATACTCTACACCGTTACTGCAAACAAGAAGCTGTCAAGAGTTACTGATGTTAAGTTAGACAAAATTAGTTTTCTGTTCATGCGAGAAGAATTTCTACATTGTTTTATCACAAATATATCATTTTTAAAACCTTAACATTTTGGTAGCAATAACCTCTTAGTTTGCAGGTTTTTGCACCTAAAGTATTATTAAACCAGCATATGTATACACACATTTATAAACATATGAATATAATATATGTATTTTTTTCTTTGCGAACAAATTGTACGTGGTTTTACAAAACGGCTATACAGAATTGTTCAATGTATTACTGCTATCAGTCTTAAACTATTTTCAAACCATTCCATTAAAAACATTTTGAGTTTTTATCACCAATGTGAAAAAGAAACCTACCTCGGCCTGAACAAGGGTCTGGGTAATGCGTAAGTCGCGGGTTATTATAGACGCTAGCAAAACTTTCCCAGCGAGGAACGGATCACTGAGTTGTTTCCAGTAAGAAGCATTACATTGTTTGCAATCACTTTTCCGGTTGCAGGACGTGAATGTTAGACATGAGAGTGATCCATTGCTGAATCTAGCCTGCCACTGCGTCAGCAGAGTGAACTACTAGTTACTGCCTGCATCATCTCTACACATAGTTCCTCGCTTACTTATCCCACGACGTTATCATGTTCCTCTCTCAGCAATTATCCATGGTACACCTCACAACTTCTCCATCTACTGTCGCATGCAGGGATGGTGGTTTCACGTCAACCACCCCTTGTGATTCTAACTTTTGCCACCGCTGAAGAAGGGGCCGCGGTGTCCGAATGGTCAGACCATTCGCCTCC
Organism: Medauroidea extradentata; assembly: GCA_003012365.1. Lineage (NCBI taxonomy): Eukaryota > Metazoa > Arthropoda > Insecta > Phasmatodea > Phasmatidae > Medauroidea > Medauroidea extradentata. Next base: position 45,937 of record PNEQ01121202.1, read on the forward strand.
TACCAAGGCGATCCGGGTTAGATTACCGACGGGGTTGGTCCCTGGATTTCTCATTTGGGAATTGTGCCGGACGATGCCGTTGGTCGGCGGGTTTTCTCGAGGATCTCCCGTTTTCCTCGCCCCTACATCCCGTTGCTGCTAAAGACCTCGATGTCAAGCGCTGACCAACATGTCTCACTCATTCACTCCTACCGCTGAATATAACACCAAGTGGTTCAGAGTCATCTAGTCTGCAGTCATGGGCTCTTTGGAATCTTCTGTTCCGACTCACTCAGCACCCCTGGGTCAAACTTAGTACGAGGCAGGTAGGCTTGGCAAGTTGGCCAGCCTGAGCACCCGTATAGTTTCTTATCTAGCCCAGCCCGGCCAAGGATTATATATATATATATATATATATATATATATATATATATATATATATATATATGTGTGTGTGTGTGTGTGTGTGTGTATATATATATATATGCTGTCCAGAAATATACATCTAATAAATATACCAATTGAATCCTGGGCTAAAATGTTGTACGATGACATTTTATTTTCACAATGTGGCAACATAGCACTGTACATACTCCCCTCTTGCGCTCCACAGATGTATCACTTGTCTTGCTACTACTGTTCTGACCTGCGTATTATAGGTTAAGTCCAAACATGATTCTATGTTTACTTGTCTTGACATATATGAAAAAATACCTGACCGTGGAGAGCAAGAGGGGACTAACTGCGTGTAGTGTTACCAACTTGTACATATAAAATGTCGTCGTAAAACATTTTTCCACTCATTTTCGTCAGATATTTAGCCCAGGATTCTCGTGGTGTGTATGTATGAATGTACGAATTTATATGATTAGTAATGTTTATTTACTCATTCGCAATCTTAATTAAGTAATTTATTTGTTTTATAACGTACAAATTCAGCCTCAGGCTGGTTTACAATTGGTACGTACTTAGAAAATATTAAAATTACTGAACAATTATTATTTATTACAAACAAATTTGCATGAAACTTATGATTGTAAGCATACAAGGTTTTAAAGTACAATTGTAACATTAAGTTAAACAAATAATGACTAAAATTTCAATATTTTGAATAAAATAGACAAATACTAAACTAATCACAGGGGAAAATATGTTAAAAGAAAAATGTAAAGAAAAAAATTGTATGGGCTTTCGTAAACATTGTCTATTGTAACTGGTTCTGTAGCAGAAAGAACTTATATTTCTCTCTGAAAGTGTAGTGCGAAAGATTTCTTAAATCTCCCGATAAGTCATTCTAAGCCTTGCTAGCCATATATGTGAACGAATGTTTGTAAATGGACTTCGAATATAGAGGTAGTTGAAAATAATTTTTATTTCGTGTGTTGTGATTATGTACTGAGATATGTTGGCACCTGGGTGTCCATATTTTTTTTAAAATTGAGTATTGAAATGATATAATCTTCTATTTTCCATGTAAAGCCATTTAGAATTGAAAAGTGCTTTTGTGACATGATCTCGCTTTTTAAGGTTAAAACAATATCTCAAACATGTGTTCTGTACCTTCTGTATACGATGTTGTTGTATTTTGCAATATTAACAAATAAGCCGGCACAGTAGTTAAAGACTGATAGTACTAACGTATCGCACAAATATAGTTTTATTTCAGTTGTTAAAATATTCTTAAGTCTGTAAAGATGCGTCAAACGGAAGTAGGCCAACTGGATATTTGTTGATATTTATTTATCCCAGGATAGATTCTTGTCGAATATAACTCCTAAGTTTTTATAGGAATGCTTTTCCGGTATTATTTCCCGGTTTACTGATATATCTTTGTGGCAGTTAATTTTCTTTAATATTATGTGCGATCCAAATATAACGTATGAGCATTTTTATGGGTTGAGTTTCAAGGAGTTTATTTCGCACCATTCCGATATATTTGGCAAATCACTGTTTATCTCCGAGATTTTCTCGTCTATTTCTTCAAAACGACAGGATAGTAGTAACTGACTGTCATCTGCGTACTGGAAACATTTTAAATATTTGAAACATGACACAATTTAATTTATGTACAGTGAAAACCACAAAGGTCCAAGAATTGATCTCTATGGGACACCTTTTGTCACAGAGATCCAGTCGGAACATAATTTTCCATTGCTAGTGTTGACTTCTACCTGTTTTGAACGGTTTTCTAAATAACTTCTGAACCACTGACAAGTGTCACGTGACACTCCAGCAGCCGCCAGTTTTACTAACAGTTGCTTATGGTTTACGGTATAGAAGGTTTTAGTGAATATAACAAACGTAATCTTCCCTTCGTCCATGGCTTTGTAAACAAAATCTGTAATATCTAATAATGCCGTGTATGCACAGTAAAGTGGCCGGAATCCAGACTGCCTGATGTAAAGTAAGTTATTTTTGTCAATATATCCAAATAACTGGTAATGTACTATCTTTTCTATAATTTTTTACATCACAGGTAAGATGCTTATTGGGCGCCGATCTTTAAGTTCTGTAGGATTACTGACTTTATTGGGATAATTTTTGATTTTTCCCAGTTAGCGGGGAAAATGGAACACTGTAAAGAGTGATTGATTATATGTACTATTACAGGGATACAGTAGGGTATATAAATGTGTGTATACATATTATATATACAGTTTGTCCGCGCTTAATGTTTAAAACTCTCTGTAGCGCCGTAGAGGACCTTCAGACAAGTAATATGATATAGGACACTGGAGGCTACTCGGAGGGGAAATGCCTTAAAATTGGTAACGAAGATGTAATATGACGTCACACCTGCGTCGCGCCGTAGTCGTCATTTAGCAGCTCCAAATATGGCGCAGGTACAATCTCAACTGTTCGCCTCATCGGCATGCTGTCAGCATGGCTCAGTGCATGTTTTAATGTGAGCCTTCCGGGGTTCGAGTCTTGGTCCCTTCAAAAGTTTCATTTGTTATTGTGATGGAATGTGGATTTATTTATGGTACGTTTGTTTTCTTTTGTGTTTATTAAAAAAGCCCTGCTTTGTTTTAGTTGCGCAAAGAAACGAAGCTGTTGAATTATAAATCAAGATAATGGTTTTTGTTCGTGTAACGTTTCTTTAGTGACATCCTCTTTAATTAATTGTACAGAAACGTTAAAGGGTTTATTAAGAAACAAGAAGATGAAGTGAAAGCATCGGTAACGTTTGTAAATCAATGATTAACCTGAAAGTTCACAATAACATTTTCAAAGCCAAGATTAGGCTGCGTCTGAACAACTCCGTCTAAACGACCCTAACATAAAACAAAACGTTTCCAAACTGAAAAGTGAATGACTGTTTCGCTATTACTTACAATTGCTCAAAGGTAGCGCCGTTAGCAGCAATGCAGGCGTTACAACGCTGAACCATTGATTCACGTACTCGAGCAAAAATGGCTGGTTTGTCGTTGATTATCAATGCAGTGGCGGCAATGCGGGCAACAAGATCTTCTTCGGCTTGTATAGGTGTTTTGCTCACTAATTCCTACATAGCGCCCCGGAAGAAAATATCCAAGAGATTGAGATCAGGTGACCTCGCAGGCCAGGGACTTGGACTGAAACGCCCGACCCACCGCCCAGGGTACAGTGTGTTTCGATTCAACACAGAACTGGCAAGTGGGCTGCCTACCCACCCGCAACCGGCTTGAATTCTGCTCGCGGCGCGCTAGCGACGGAGCTACGTTCGATTTCACTGGTTGCCGCCTTCTTACGCAGCATTCGAAACGGTTTAACTCTTTCAACATATATTTACACAGACTTTGGAATATGTTTCAACGATT